>JAQZBX010076995.1:0-14346 GCA_029593785.1 Cabassous unicinctus | reverse complement strand
GGGTTACAATCAGCTCTTTTATAAGCAGGGAAAGGGGAAGTGCATTAAGGCTTAGGTGTCGATACATGATTGGGTAATTTGAGTTGCTAGGCGTGGTAGAGATGGTGACTATTTGCGCACGCGCGAACATTGTGGCGCGAACAGTAACAGGATATGCTATTTTAAGAAGAAGAAGAAGAAGAAGAAGAAGAAGAAGAAGGTAGAGACGGCCATGACAGTTGTATTCATTCGACATTGCCCCCAACAAAATATAAATCAATTTATAAAGGTGAAGGGAGATTAGTGGTTATGTAGGTCTGAGGAAGGAATGCTAAGGGATGTGGAGTCTTTCTTTTTGGAGTAATGACATCGTTCTAAAATTTTTGAGATGATGAATGCACAACATTGTGATTATCCTAAAAGCTATTGATTATACACTTTGGATAGAATAGCCAGAAACAGAAGCTTTGTACAGTGGGGGAAGCATACAGAGATTGAGAAGTGAGGAATTTTCTTGTTTGTTTTTTTGCCTGTTTTTTGTTTATTATTATTATTACTGAAATAATGAAAATGCTCTAATAATGATTGAAGTGATGAATGCACAAATATGTCATTACAGCAAATACTATTGATTGTATACTTTGGATGAATTGTATGTTTATTAATATGTATCAATAAAATTGTATTATTAAAAAAAAACATTGGCCAACTATCTACTCTGTGCAAAGTGTTCAGATTCATCATACATACCTGTTTTTGTTTGCTAAAGGTTGCTGGGAGCAATGTACCAGAAATGGGTTGGCTTTTATAATGGGAACTTATTAGATTAAAAGCTTACAGTTCTGAGACCATAAACGTGTCCAAATCAAGGCATCACCAAGAGAAGCTGTCTCACCAAGTTGCAGCTGTGGGAGGTCATGTACATGGCAGCAGCATCTGAAGATACCTGCTCTCTGAGCTCAGCTTTGCGTGATCAAGCACATGGCAGGGCACAATGCTGGTCGCTGGCCTCTCCCCTTTCCTCCGGGCTTGTGGCTTTTCTCTTTCTCCCAGGCTCGTTGCCTTCTGGAGGCCTCTCTCCATCTCTGCCTCTTTTTTCCCTCTGTCTGTGGCTTTTTACTTCTCCTTTTATAAAGGACTCCAGTGAGAGGATTAAGACCCACCCTGGTTTCTACAATCTAATCAAAGGCACTTAACTGAAAATATCTAATCAAAAGTGATCTAATCAAAGCATCCCTTTTGATCCCTCCTACCCAATCTTTTCCCTGACTCCTCCACAGCACACCTTCTCCACTCACTTTATTTTGATGTCTTTACTGCTTTCATCACATGCCAAACCCTCTTCAATCATGTCCTTCTTCATAGTCTTTGCTCCTGACTGGAAGCCCTCCCTCCTTTTCCATGTTCTAACCCCTCTCTCTTTCATGTTCTATCAGTTTCACCTCATGTTTTAGCTATTCCAAGAGGTGACCCAGCTATTCACAGCTTGAGTACAGGTGTCACAAACTCTCCTGAGGGTTCTTGCCTTCCTGACTCATTGGAGCACCCACAATCTCAGAAGAAGGAAAAATCATGCATAGTTAAGCTTTCTTTGGCTTTAGGAAGACACAGAGTTTGATTTTTTCAAATATATCAAAGGTCAGTGTGATCAGAAACTGACAGAGCAGCAACTATTTTCTACAGGTTGTGAGTCCCCAATGCAAAATATCTCATTTATGTGATCTCTTGCTCTCACCTGCTGTATGATTCTACAAGATTCAAGCAGGAAGCAGAAGAGCATGGAGTCTGCCTGCACATTGTTAATATGACATTTACTTTCCAATCCCTTATTGTGATTATCTGTGGGAGAATAAAGTGGGCTGTAAGCATGTGCTTAAAGTTACATGTTGGTTCTCAGCTCCACTATGTTTAGCCAAATACATGTATTACAGGGTGACTACCATAACATACATGCTACCTTGACTTTTGATAATTTATTAAAGACTTTATCAGAATCATGTTTTTATGGTTCAACAGGTGTTTTAATTGCAATTGTGGTTAAAAATACAATATGTGTATATTACAGAAAATAGAGAAAAGAAAACATGTCAGTCATTGGCTGATGTAGAAAGCCATGGCTTCACCTTGGAGTATATCTGCTTCCAGTCCTGTGTGTATAATTAACACAACCATACAAAAAGCATACAATTTCTCACCTTATTGTTTTTATTTAACTTTATGTATTGAACATATTTCCATATTTATAGTCTCTTCTAAAATCATAATTTTGAATGGCTGCATTATATTCCATCAAAAGGATGAATAATATTTATCCATAACTTACTGTTTCTCTTATGCTGTTATTCTATTTTTCCCAATATAAACAGGTCTACAAAGCACATTCTCATGGATGTTGCTATTTTCATGATTCACGTACCTGGGTATGAACCCTTCTGTGGATGTTTTAAGGTAGTCCTTCTCAAAATTAGCTGCATTTTGAAGTTCTCTGGAGACTTTTTAAAAAGCTGATGTCTGGGTACTACAATAGATATTTTAATTTAATTTATCTGGGAATCAAGGTTTAAAAGTCTCTCTGGATGATTGTAGTGGGCAGACAACTTTGAGAACCACCATTTAAAGAATTTTTAAAATTAGTGATTGTCCCTAATCCATCCAATAAAATGGAATGAAGATATACCCTAATGGGAGAATTGAATATCAACAACTTGAACTGGTTTCTTTTTAAAATATGCTGCCTTACTTGAAGATTCTGGTATGTCACTCCTCCACCCCTCCCCCACCCACCGCAATGGATTTGGAAGGATCTTCAGTTGAACCACTGCTACTGAGAGAAGAGTGTTGTATCCCTTCAGTGTGCTGGAGCATTAAAAATTTTTAGAACAACCCATGAACAGTGGTCAGGTCTTAGTTAGAATATGTGTGTTCAAGTGGCTAAAGCAAACTTCTCTTGAGCATCTACTTTGTGTCAGGTGGATACTTGCTTCACTCTACTTGCTCTGCAAATATGGTTGTCACATAACCTCTTGAGTTTTATTTCCCTCAACTGTGAAGAGGGTGGTGGTATAATAATAATGCCTGCCAAATAGGTTGTTGTAGGAATCAAATAAATAGTATATTTGAAATCACTTTATGATAAATGTAAAGCTTTGACTCTATGCATACAGCACTATATAGTAACTTAAAATGTTCGAATTATGTTCATCTTAAGTTAATAATATTTGTATCAATTTTAGAGTTTGGGAGTAAAGAATAACTATTACATATGTTCATAAGCTTTAGTGAAGTTCCAGCTCTGTTTTAACCTACGGTTTTCTTTTTAATCTGTGTTTAATCTTGTACAAGTTGCTGTGAACAGGTTGACTGAGACTATGTATACCAGAAGAGTCATTCTTCTTTGGATCGCTATTTGCTATTAGTAGTTGATTAGCTATTCTTTGTTCTTTGAGTCCTAGATGAATGAAAACACTTTTCATTGGTTTTTGTTACTGTAAAGTCACAAGAACCAAAGGAATTCAAAAGTAAAGTCTATGCAGCAATTCTAATATAAAGTTTTTCATGCAGAGACTTCAACTCAACTTGTACAAATATAACTTAAGTATTTGTTGTTCTCACATAGTATTAAAGCTTGTTAAATAATTTTCTGACAGATTTAAACCTATACATTTGCTTGAGATGTATTACATATTTTTCTCCATTACCCACATTTCAAAATTATTTAGGCTTTACCACTTCTGCCTCTCAAAGGCATTGTTAGAAGGAAAGAAATGCAGAATTATTGCAAAACATATTTCCAGGAAAGACTCTCTGCTTGTCAGTAGATAAAATATATTACCCATTGGTACATTCATCTGGTAAGAATTTAGATAGCGCTGATTTAGACAAAGCATATTTTTTACTTTACAAAAGTATTTAAAATCCATCCATTTCACACATGCTTCTTGTAACTCTGTGGTAATGAAAAGTCATTACAGGTTTCTATTTCTAAGCCAAGTATGGGAAAGATTGGGTACATTTGTGTCACATTAAATTTATAATCTGGCAAACTAGAACTAGAAAAGCTAATAAAATTAACTCCATGGAACTATAGTAATAAAGAAGCACCCTTTGCTATGTCTTCTCTTCTTTAAGTGGTTGACAAAGGTCTAAACCATCTTTATACATCCCGGGCCACAAGGCAGACAGAGCACAGGCTTTGGTGGTAGACAGACTTGTTTGGAATTCTTGGTTTGTCATTTCCAAAGCCCAATTTCCTCATTTTAAAATGTAGTGTTTCGTGGTTTAAATTCAATACTGTATATGAAGCACCAAGGTAGAGTGCCTGCCACAAAGAAAGCACTCAACAAATGGTAAATTTTTCTTTCCTGAGAATTCTCAAAGAAAGTGTCTTTGTTAGCCATAGGGTAAAGATGAGGAGGTAGTGTATGTGTGTGAAGGAACAGAACCCATGAGCAAGAAGGAGAGCATGTCTTGAGTGGCACCTGCTGAGTTGGGTCACTGGTTGTTCTAGATGGTCCTTCCTAGGTAAGAGCATTCCTTGTTTCTGGTCCCTCAAGTACTACTGTTGACAGTTATAAGTCCCCCCTGGGTAACATGTGGAGGTAGTCAGCCTTCTCTTTTCTCAATTAGAAAATCATAGTGAGAATTATGATTCCATGCCCACTTATGTTCAGATCTTAGATGAAAATAATAAAATGTAGTGGCTCAAATTACAGAATTAACATTAGTATGATTAGAAATTGCCCACTGTAGTGGGACTCTGACCTAGCTTTCACCAGGTCTAGTTGGTACAGGAAGTTCTGAACATTGAAGTTTCATTATTGATCTTAGTGCTTAAAAGGAACTCTTTAGTATTAAAGAAAAAATATTTTTTGAAAGTTCTAAGTTTTATTTGCAGACTAAAGAGTGCTGGATGTTCTCTTAGCTTATGTAGTTGATAGTTCTTATTGTTCATTGTTATAGAAAATTGCATTCATAAGAGCAATGTGACATGGTGTGGTAGGATGGCCTTCTGCATCGGTGTGGGTGAAACATTTAAAAGAATTATTAAAGCATATTTTTTCTCATGATCATTGTAAAGCAATGAAACACTTTCAATATTAAGTTAAAAGCACATTTTATAAGAATAGAATACAAATTTCTGTTTTAATGAAGTGTAATATAAAAGGTATAGAAGTATTCTTTAACTCTTTTGAGATCACTGACATATGTAAGCTTTTTAAATTGGATATTTTGGAAAGGTACAATAAAATGACTAATATGCTTGAATTTAGCTATAGCACAGGAATTCTTTATACTTTTCAGTTCAATTTAGAAAACTAAGTATATTAAGAAAACTATTCATAGGATGGAAACTCTGGGTCACTATTTGCTTTAAGTTAAAGACCCAGTGTAGTAGGGACATTGGTATTAGATAACCATTCTATCAAACAGGCTATCTTTTATGTGACCTATGTGACTCCTGATGCAATAATAGCTAACATTTATTAAATGTTTACTGTTTCAGACATTGTCTCATTTAGTGGTTCATCTTATGAAATATTATCTGCTATACTTTCTAGATGAGAAAATTCAGGCTTAGGGAAGTTAACCTGGGTAAGTTGACATACCTAGTAATTGGTCCACGTGTGATACTAACCAGGCCCATGTAGCTCTAGGCTAAGCTCCTCAGTACTCTTCTTTGCTGCTCTGAGACCTGCCCCCACTTACCCAAATGGTTATGGCTCCTTAGTCAAAGACACTTCAGGTAATCAAATAGCTATGCTGTTGCCTTCTCAAAAATAAATAATTTGAATTTATAAAGGTATACATTCTCGATTAGCTTTACTTTTTCACACTTACAATATCTTTATAGATTCTTAAAGTACTTTTTCTTTCAAGCCTCTATTAACTTTTTATTTTCTCTATTAACTTTTATATCTGGTCTATTGCAGTAGCCTTTTAATTACTCCTGTTTATAGTCCATACTCAAAATCTGATTCTCTTCCTTGTTGCTACTAGAAATATCTTTCTAAAACTTTAATCTGATCTTTTACTTCAAGTCCTGCCTTGGCATGGCGTCACTTATATGAATCTTCTCTGGCCTGTTATTCCTCTCTGTCAAGGCACAGTTACTTTGTATTTTAGTATCATATGTATGATGTTCCATATAAACAGCAGATTAGTATCAAATGGAATTTAATTGTTGTGTGCACATCTATCTCCCCCACTAGACTGTGTGCAGATTATGTATCACATGTAGTTATGTGTTCTCAGCCCTAACTCAAAAGTGGGTACTTAAAAGGGATTTAATGAATATTTTACTAAACTAATTATGATGTGATATAAGTTTTGGTAATAAACACCTTATATTGAATAATAAAGCTTACCTTTCAATAATTAGGGGACATCAACATTTAAAAAAAATATATATACCAGTTAGAGGAGAATTAGGCCAATATATTTGGTTGCAAATTACACATTAATTGATTATCTAGAATCTTTATTTACATCAACTAAAGTATATTTATAAATGATAGGCTTAATGTTTTATGAATAAAACAAACAAAGGATGGCCAATACAGATTATGCCTATAGTGTGTGGGATCATGCTAGCAGGTAAACATGAAAAATTTACCTAGAGAAAAATAATTGTGGAACAAATGTATTGTGCATCATGATTATGAAGACAAATGAGTACCTGATTTTTCTTTAACTGGACTCTTTGGAAATTTTATATAGAAAGTGAAAAAGATATTCATGGTCTGTTTTTAAACCAGGAACAACTGTACCAAATGAAAACATAATTCTTATTTCAGCAAGAAGCTGGCCCTGCCTCATTAGGACCATTTTCTGGAACCTAAAACTTTTAATCTAGCTTATGCTGTAATAAGCAAGAAATAGTGTTTTTTGTTGAAGCTTCTGGTGTTTGTTGGAACAACTTCACACAAATGGAGCATCAGGCAAGTAGGAATGATCTGGGACTTTCCATTATGGTTTGTTCCAGTTATTGATAAATAAAACCTAAAGGTTATTTGTGAAAAATCATTTCTTATACTTTTTATGGTTTATTTCTCCAATTCCTAATGCATGGAATTATTAAATCAGATTAAAATTGTGGGCCCAGATTTTGCCTTACAAACCACAACATCACAAGTAATCTCTATATTTCCTTTTACTTTAAGCTATTGAATAGCTGTTTTATATTTTAGCAAAAGTATATTTCAAAATTTACATCAAATTATGGTACTTTGAATGTACTATGTGGGTTCACAGTAGATGACCATACATATTGATAAATATAATCAAGAATAAATAAGAATATTATCCTCATATCTTCTTAGGTTGGTTTGCTGAAAAGAAGTGTGAACCATCAGGTTTGCGATGTCCTCCTAATAAAACAGAAAACATGATGTGTAACAGATTGAAGACTTAATGAACATTGGTCAGTGTTACTGCTGCATTAATTTTCCATGGCATCTATGTTTACCAGTAGGTCTGAGTGTTCTAGTTGCCTACCTAATAGCCAGTTTCAATTTTTAAAAAGTAGTAACATATTCTTGAATTTTCCAGGCAGAAATGTGCCCAGATTGAGTATTTCTCAATCTTCCTTGTGACCAATTACATGTTAATAGAAGTTTTTGCATGGTTCTAAGATTCCTTAAGAGGAATGTGCTGTTTTCTTCTTTCACCTTTCCCCTTCCTGCTATCTGACAGGTGGTCATGGTGATTGGAGCTCCAGCTGTCATTTTGTACCAAGAAATGACTTTGACGATGGAGGCCTTGTATATTTTGCCTTGGCACAAAGTGAGGCTGGAACATCTTTCTGCACCAGAGTAGCTCGTCTTTATAGAAGAATGCTAATTAATAAATGAAGAAGGAATGATAGAATTAGACAATTGCCATAGTGTGAGCCCAATGTAATAATTACTTAGGCAAGAACCATTAACATATATTGTAACAATTAGGTGAAAAGTTGTGGGCAAGCAGTAAACAGTGCCTCAAATAGCGGGGCTCCTGAGGGCTCTAGAGATATCCAGAAACTATAAGCGGGGGCAGACAGCTTAGGAATTCGGCACCCTGCTCAGTGGTCTTTACTTTGGAATTTATGCTCCCCGGTGTAACAGAGTTAGAGTCATTTATAGGTTCTCTACGCATGGCTCTTCTGCCCCTTTTATTTGAACCTATAATTAGCATTTTACTTCATAAATATATGTCCCAGAGACTTAAATCTTTGGTCCATCCATGTGCCAGTTGAGCCCTGAATTTCAGCAGAGTTGTAACATCTACTCTTCAGCTCATTGGACTCACCCAGGACAATTAACAAGGAGATGATGATGGACAATACCCATCCCAAAGAACAGAGTGTCTGCAACTGCAAGTAAGATAGCCCCATCCATCTGCCCCATGGGATCTAAGCCCCCTCTTAATTAGATGCAGAATGGCATCACCATCCCCAAATCTTCAAGATTGGAGAATCAACAATGGACTAAAGTAGACTTACTTTTGTTCTGCTATAGACTTATTATTATTCTAGCAATGGAAGAACTCTTGTCATTGATGTAAAGGCAGTGGCCACCAGAGGTTCTGAGGGATGGGAGAGGGAAGAATAGGTGTAATATGAGGGCATTTTCAGGATATTGGATTTGTCCTGCATGACATTGCAATGGCAGATACAGGCCATTGTATATTTTGTCATAACTTACAAAATTGTGCAGGACAGAGTGCAAACTATAATGTAAACTGTAGTCCATAGTTAGTAGCAATGCTTCAAAATGTGTCATCAATTGTAACAAATGTACCACACTAATGAAGGATGTTGTTCATGTGGGAAAGTGTGGGAGGGGGAGGGATTGGGACATATGGGAATCCCTTATATTTTTTATGTAACATTTATGTAATCTAAAGCTTCTTTAAACATCAAAAAATAATTTTTAAAAAGTTGTGGCTGAATAGGATATATTAGCATGGTGCCAAAGTGACACTATTCTGATCACTTATCCATTTCCAAGGAAAGATGTACCATTACAATAGAGAGATCTGGCCATCACCAACTTAGCAACATGGTCTCACTTACCATAACTTATAAGGAACAACCTGACATTATGTGACTCCTCATGTGATGTAATATGAAATACACAATATTGCCTATGAGATTTCTTTGCCAAAAATATTTTCCTTTATCTAACCAAGTGTCCAGACCTACATTTCAGTCACCATGAAGCTATTTTTTTTTTTTTAAATAAAAATGATTCCCTTTCAGAAGGTAGAAAGACTAATGAGGAGAGTGAACATTTTACTGTAATCTTCACAATTGGAGGGTGGCAGAGCACAAAGGTAAGAGGAACCTGGATCCTTTGTGCTACCTGAAAATGCTATATCATATCTGAACTGCAGAACTCTGGACATGATTTTATGTGATACAAAATGAACTTCTGTCTTGCATAAGACAATATATTTTGGAGTTTCTATTATATGAAATTGATATCACCTGAAAGTTTGCGAATCTGAATCATTGTTTACTGAAATCAGCAAAATCATAATAAAACTCTGCCACATTGAAAAACCCTCCTCTCTGTATCACTGAAGTAAAGGCACTGCAAGGATGGAGTAGGCGGATAAAATCTATACATATTTAAACAGAACAGTCCCGAAATAGTGCAGTTTTGTATATTGGCCACATAATCAAAAAACCTAATTAGCATCACATGAAAATAAAATATGATGAATAATAAATAAGTAGCTAAATGTCACTGAAAACATAAAATCTTAGAAATGTAAAAGAAACCAAAAGACCTTATGTCCAAACTTTACTTCATAAAAATGTGATAACTCTATTTCTAGGGGGTACAGTGACTTTTCCAAGATTATACTGCTCATCTTAGCATAATTGAGACTAAAACTCAGGCCTTTGCATTCTGGGCAGTGTTGTCTTTCCACACCAGGTAAAAACAGATGAGGAAATGAGATTTCCTGAAGGAGTCGCACTTTAGAAGTTCCATTGACATTGTAAAAAGGTACTGTAAGTGAAGAGAATGTCCTTATGGCTTAGATGATATTTGAATGGAGATTGTTAAAAAAGAAGATAAAAATAAATTTCAATATTTTATCATAAAGATATAAATATAAGATTCCCGCCACTTATCCAAAAGGGTGAATATGATAAGGAGGACTCCCCCCTACCGCAAATGATGTAGTAAGAAGCTTCAAGCCTCCATCCCCCCACAAAAGCTTTGAACAACCAACAAGAACTGGCAGAAACATCTTTCTCAAAGCTCCAGAAAACAGTTAAAGGATTGCAGCAACAAGCAAAGCACTGTGTCAACAAAAAGGCAACTTAAAAGTGGTGGGATCTTGTGGTACCCTTGCTGGCCCTTCCCCCTTTCCCTCACCAGCCTGCGTTCCCAGTGTGATCCCTGGTCCTGATTCTGGAGGGAGCAGAGTAAGCCTTGTGTATCCACATACTGGGAGCATTTATATCTGATCCAGTTTGTCTCTTGGTGGCATGTGGGACTGAACCAGGACACTGGTCTCAGGCTCACTGTCCCAGTACTTGCCCTGCATATAGAAGGCAGCTCACAGAGCTCTCCTACAGAGCACTGTGGGAAAGCAATCAATTTGTGGCTGCTGGGGCAAGGGATTGCTGGCTTTAATACATAGAGTACAGTGCCTGGGACTTGAAGAGACTGTTTCCTAGGAAAGAATGGACCTTTTTTTCCATGTAAATGGGGGAATACCTACAGCCACTTACTCAAGCCCCAGACAGGAGGCAAGAGCAGAAAGAATCAGGGAGGTCCCTATATTTTGGCCGTGAGCTATTCTCTAAACTCATTGTATGGATAAGCTCTGAAGGAAAACACTCACACAAGTCCATCTGCAAAGACTGGGAAAGGTGTTTTCTTTTCAAAAAAAAATTTTTTTTTGTTAGCTCCTCGCATTCATGGAAAGCTGTCATAACAGTAGCTGGATAAAAAGGATGAATATATTAAATGAATTGTAGCTGCAAAAGAAAAACATAAATTTCCAAATATTAGAATAAAAAACTATTTTGACCAAAAAGATAATGAAAATAAATTGATTTTATTAGTGTTTGTTACGGCAAATGGATATTTGATGACAAATCTTCTACTGATCATCCTCTCTTCTGTTTATTTTTGAGGAAAAAAGTTCTCTGTAAAGACTTACAAACTGACACTCAAATCCTTCTAAGGTTATCCCTTACATCTCCCCTCAATCCCTACTTCCCCCCATCCAATTTCATGGATTTAACTCATACACTTAGGATGGCCTAAATGTTGTACTTATTGTTTTGGGATTGTTCAGAATTTACCATTTTGGGATAAGGTCCACCTGGAATATATATTGCAGTAAAAATTAGTACGGTAACCTGAAAACTTTCACTATTTACCAGGCATTTTTATGGCACATGTAAATTGGCAGCAATCATTCACACTAGCCTCTCCTCATGATAATGATATTGGCAGTCTTTTGTAGCTGTCTTTATTCAAGACTTTAATATGTGTATATATATTAGAGTTTCCCCTAAGCAGTAATATAGAGGGTTCAAGACTTTTAATCAATATGGCAGAATGAACTGATATTGAAAGACCAAACTCCAAACAATACAAATAAAATAAAATAAAATAACATAAAATAAAATAAAATAAGGTGAGCATGAAACCAGGAAAGGGAAATTCCCAGGCTCTCAAAACAAAGAGGGAACTCTGTTAAAGAAGTAAACAGACCCTAAAGCTGAATGGTTTTAGGAATCTCAGAGCCACACTACATGGACAGCATGCATGGCCTGAGGTACATGGCAGGGGAAACAACTACTGCTGAAGATGATCTCATTGTCAAAATATGAACCAAATGAGGCTGAGTAAGCATAGTAAAGATTTAAAGTTAATTATGTTATAAATGTTCAGAGTAATGAAGGAAGGAATTGATTTGTAAGCCCAAATCAGAAATGAATGGGAAAAAAAGCCCTACACAGAAATTCTAGAAATAAAAAAAAAATGTAGTTAATGAAATTAAACTAAATGTCTAGTTTTACAGTATATTAGACATAGCTCTGGGGTGAATTAGTAAGTTGGAAGGTTAATATAAAGAAATCGGCTAGACCAGTGTTTCTCTAATTGTGGATCTCTAATTGTGGATCTGTAGATTACTGTAGTTCCACCAAGTGTTTATTACCAGACTGAGAAGTGATAATTAAGTACAAAAATTGAGAGTAAGTATTTTGAATCTTTTATAAAAATTTAACAGAATAAGGAAGGCCTCAAGAGAGTAAAAACCAGTATTATATACATATTTTAAGAAAATAATATATACTCTTTATGTTAAGGGTGTGTGCTAAAACCTTTAACATCTTTTTCTATTTAAAATCCTTTTCAATTTAATTTAAAATTATTTTAATTTACATGTAAAGATTTCCTAAATTATTATTCGATAATATTTTAAAATAGTGTATTAATGTTTAGGAGCTCAGGGTTTGGAATCAGAGAGACTTGCGTTTGAATCCTTGCTCCACTCTTACCAGCTGGGGCACTTGGAGCAAGTTCTCCCTTTAAACTTCAGTCTAATCTGCCACCAAAAAATAACAGCCCCTGCCTTATGGGATTGTGATTAAGGTTGTATTTGTAAATTGTCATAATGTATGTATTTGAAAAAGTCGTGGTGCTAGGATGTTCTCAGCCATGATGAGAACACATGATGCAGACAGTGTCTGCAGACTTATTGCTATATTTTCTTAATATTTGATGACTTGTAACAATTCATTCAATGTTGTAAGGACTATTGTTCTTTTCCAGAGGTTTGCTTCTGCTTTAGTTTGCGCAACTGAACTGTATAATTCTTTTATGGTGTCATGTTTTACTTTTTTCTCTGATCAGGAAAGATGTGGGTGCTTCCATATTTCATATCCATATTTTCTGTATAGTATATTTTGAGACTGTCAGAGTCGAGAGATTTATGTAGTCATCTTGTTAAAGTCAGATAATTTGGCTCCTCTTTACTTTTTACTTAGGCATCAGAAGTTTTCAGACACATTGGGAAAAAATTTTAGGTGAAAAATGCTGTAAAAGTACTGAATTTCAGAAATGTGACACTCCAGATTTAAATGTGAATATTATCAATTATGGGCAGGGATCAAACTTTTATGTAGATGGTGATATCTTGGCAATGAGAATATTCAATGTAAATAAGGAAATATAGAAAAAGATTACAATTTAATAGATTCTTTTTGGAGGAGAGCAGGTTGTCATGACACATCTTTTCTGTTATTAGCTGGAATGTGGCAGAGACTCTTTAAACGTTTATACCAGCTAAATCCTAAATTACTCTTGAATCAAAATAGCCAATTGTGACAAATTATTTTCAATTACATGACTACTGGTCACCTGAGACTGAACTAAATTGAATTTGCTCTGGGAAACCAGAGTTAGGGCCTTGGTAAGCCAAACTGCTCTTCAAATTTTTGAAGAGCTGCAGTGGTTTATTTTTCATTGTATTTTATAGACTGTGTTCTCTCTGTCTCTCATATATGCATACACACATACATACTGATACATACATATGTGTAGATATACTTATAAATATATACATGTATATATATACACATACACACGCAAATATATGTATTTGTTTGCTCATAAGGCCCAAATAAAGCACATGAGACTGTCATTAATTTCAAAGTGAGTTTAGATAGCCTGAATTTTTGTCATATGTTAATCCAGGTCAAAGCAGAAAACCTGTCATAAAACTGTTGTACCAGTGAGTAAACCTTGTTCCTAAAGCCACTGCCCTTGGAAGGTGGTTGTTCCTGAATATTACATTTGACTAAAATCTAAAGTGATGATATTTGCACTTGGGGGTAATTTGCAGTCTCAAAGATGGAATCACAGCCAAAACAGCATTCTGTTCTGAACTGATTGGACTTTAAGATGCCATGGTAGGATGATTAAAAAGCTCCCTTCTGCTAGAGGACAACTGATAAGGTCATGAACTAGTGGATAATCCTTGCTGCAAAATTAAGATTGAAGAAGCTGACTTCAGAGGGCACAGAAAATAGGAAAAGTTATAAACACAAATGGGTCATTCCCAAAATTTGGTAAGCTGTATGGACAATATGTGATGTGATGCCATTAAAGGGCACATTTCCTAATCTCATTTAGGGAATGAGAAATGCTCATTTGTTTATGTGTGTGTTTGTTTTAACAAATAATCTTCAAAAAGGTTCTGGTAATTTATCACCTGAAAGTTTACAGAGACTTGGTGAGCTAACAGAGCTGAAAGACATTTACATTGCTGCTTTTGATACCCTATCAGTTGGTCTAGATTTTCCTAGCCTTGTTGGTATTGCGGGGTCAGAAATTTTCCATACAGTCTTTGATT
>JAQZBX010076994.1:0-14346 GCA_029593785.1 Cabassous unicinctus | reverse complement strand
AAAGATTCATGAAGTAATCTAAAAAGATCTCCTCTGAATTATCAATTTAAAAGTGACATTGTTCAAAAATGAAGAAATCAGAAAGGAGCATTTGTTGTCTTCTTATCATTATTCTCCCTGTTAGTTTAGTTGACATTATTTCATTAACTATTAAGTAGACAGTCTAGTCCAAAAAATTTCGTACAAAAGTTCCCTTTGATCTAGTGGCGGGAGCCGGGTTGTAAAGAGGAATTGACAGTGTGACAAGTGCTTGTAGGAAGCCCAGAATGTCTACGCTATGGCTCAAGGGTGAGGAGAACCTAGCCAGTTCAAGATGCAGGGGAAGTGAGTGTAGCAGGAGGGAGAACCCTGGAGGTGAGCAAGAGCAAGGCATTCCAGAAGGACCGAAAGTAGTCCCTGTGTCTCGACTCACCATGACAGATTTCAGAGCTGCATCCACGGTGGGATGCCTTGAAATCCAGCAATGCAAGAGAGGCCCAAAGCATAGAACTTAATACAGTCTGGTGCAAGGACAGGAGGAGATAGTTGGGGCCAAAACGTCTCAGTAGTGTCTTCGGTGTGGGCGATAGGCATGGTCAAATTTTTGCTCCAAATACACTTTGTGTCAGGGAGCATCTCTACTTATTTGAACCATTTGAAAAATTGTGACTTTGGGGTCTATGCATGTTGCAGAAGACAGGGAGCTATGAATAAAAGGATTTGATTTCATCATGAGTGTCCTTCCCCAAAGCTTATAAAACATACTTAAAAATCTCCTTCATCTTTAAAAATATTGACCTAAATTGCTCAGTCTGTGATACTTCCAAGGTAGCGCTCTCTCTTTCCTTCCTTTGATAACCAAGTCTCAAAAGAATATCCACTCACTCTACTTCCATTCACTTTCCACATACTGCTGCCAACCTGTGTTTCTCCACCCAACCGAACTACTGCGGTCATATCCAGTGGACTGATTTATCCATTCTACAAATTTTATTCTGCATCTACTCTGATCCAGGCACTGTTCCAGGCACTGGGTGGAAAAGGCTTTCTTGGAGCTTCTGTTTTAGTAGATTTCTTTCAGTTATTAGGTTTTTGTAGCACTTGCCATTGTTGAGTTCTACCTTCAGGAAATACTCTCTTGCCTTCATGACACCAATCTCCTGAGGTTTTCCTTCTAACTTTTTTATGGTTGCTTCTCAGTCTCCTTTGTGGATTCCTCTTCCTCTACCTACTCACTAAAACCTAATATTATTTAGGTTCTATACTAGGCTCTAGGCTTATCCTCTAAGATTTCCCTTTCCTCTGATTTTAGTTCTTAAATGAAATCAGCTGCCTCCTGGATATCTCCCCATAGATGATGTATTAGTCAGCAAAAGGGGCGCTGATGCAAAATACCAGAAATCTGTTGGCTATTATAAAGGGTATTTATTTGGGGTAGAAACTTACAGTTATCAGGCCATAAAGCATTAGTTACTTCTCTCACCAAAGTCTGTTGCCATGTGTTGGAGCAAGATGCAAGAGTTCAGGCTTCCTGGGTTCCTCTCTTCCAGGGGCTTGTTTCGTTCTGGGCTCAGCTGCCCTTCTCACTCTACAAGGCCAGCTATAGACTAACAGGTGATCGGCTCTGTTTCTTTTCCCAAGGCTTGAGTCTCTCTGGCTCAGCTGCTCTGCTTACTTCCCAGGCTCCAGCCAAAAACTCCAAACTCCCTTCTCTGTGGTGCGGTTTCTCTGTGAGTCCCTGCCCACCAAGGGGGCGGGGATTCAATGTCCTACTGACGTGGCCCAATCAAAACCTTAATCATTATTTAATAAAGTAAAAGTAAAACCTTTGAATCCAATACATGCTAATATGCCCAGAGGAAAAGACAAATGTACAAACATAATCCAATATTTCTTTTTGGAATTCATCAATAATATCAAACTGCTACAGATGGTATCCTCTTTATTTTTAAAATAAAGTTTTAGATTCCATAAATGTTACATCAAAAATATGGGGCCGGGAGTGCAGGGAAGCAGATGTGGCTCAAGTGAT
This sequence comes from Cabassous unicinctus, assembly GCA_029593785.1. Lineage (NCBI taxonomy): Eukaryota > Metazoa > Chordata > Mammalia > Cingulata > Chlamyphoridae > Cabassous > Cabassous unicinctus. The sequence continues at coordinate 12,335 of JAQZBX010076994.1, read as the reverse complement.
TGGGCTCCTGTCTACCATATGGGAGGGCCATGGTTCGATTCCCAAGGCCTCCTGGTGAAAGGCGAGCTGGCCCGCGTGGCGAGCTGGCCCACGTGGCAAACTGGCCCATGCAGGAGCGCTGGCCCACACGGAGAGCTGGTGCAGCAAGATGATGCAACAAAAAGAGACAGAAGAGAGACAATAAGAGACGCATTAGACCAGGGAGCTGAGGTGGTGCAAGAGATGGAGCACCTCTCTCCACTCCAGAAGGTCCCAGGATTGGTTCCCGGTGCCACTTAAAGAAAAGACAAGCAGACACAGAAGAACACACAGAGAGCAGACAGCGAGCACAAAACAATGGGGGGGGGGAATAAATAAATAAACAAATCTTTTAAAAAATATATGTATAGAGGGATTCCCATTTACCCCATCCCCTCCCCCTCCACACTTTCCCCCATGAACAACATCTTTTATTAGTGTGGTGCATTTGTTACAATTGATGAACACATATTGAAGCATTGCTACTAACTATGGACTACAGTTTACTTTATAGTTTACACTTTGTACTGCACAATTTTTATAGGTTTTGACAAAATGTATAATGGCCTGTATCTGTCATTGCAATGTCATTCAGAACAATTCCAATGTCTCAAAAATGCCCCATGTTACACCTATTCTTCCCTCTCCCTCCCCACAGAAACTTTGGTGACTTGTGCCTTTATATCAATGTTACAAGTTCTTCCATTGCTGGAATAATAATGTCTACTTTAGTCCATAGTTGCATTTTCCCCTTAAGTTTGTTCATTCCTCAATCTTGAGGATTTTGGGATGGTGATGCCCACTTTGTTTCTGATTGAGAGGGGGCTTAGATCCCATGGTGCAGATGGATGGAATTGTCTTGCTTGCAGTTGTAGATACTGTCTGTTTTTTGGGTTGGGCGTTGTCCATCATTATCCTTTTGCTAGTTGTCCTGGGTAAGTCCAATGAACTGGAGAGGAGGTGTTGCAACTCTGCTAAGATTCAGGGCCCAACTGGCATATGAACAGACTGAAGACTTAAGTCTCTAGGGCATATATTTAACAAGTATAGTGCTAATTATAGGTTCAAATAAAAGGGGCAAAAGAGCCATGTGTAGGGAAACTATAAATGAGTCTAACTCTGTTACATTGGGGAACATATATTCCAAGGTAACGTCCATTGACAGGGTGTCGAATTCCTGAGATTGTCTGCCCTGCCCATAGTGTATAGATGTCTCTAGCGCCCTGAGGAGCACCCCTGCTGGAAACAGTGTTTACTGTGGCAGTCAATGAGATCCTGCTGAGATGTGCATAAGTGTAACATCTGAAATGACCTCCCGACTCACTTTGAAATCTCTTAGCCATAAAAACTCCTTTGTATTTAATATTTCCCCCTTTTGGTCAAGGTCTTTTTCCAAATGCATTGCTAGTTGGCACTTGGTAATGATCCCTCAATGTCAGGGAGGCTCATCCCTGGGAGTTATGTCCCACTTCTGGGGGTGGGGGTAGGTAGTGAGTTTATATGCTGAGTTTGGCTTAGAGAGGGGCCACATTTAGGCAACAAGGAAGCTTTTAGTAGGTAACTCTTAGGCAATATATAATACTAGGCTAAGTTTCAGTTTCACTAAAAAAGGTTCATAAGTACAACCATCAATATAAAGGGCCTGGAGTATCGGTCTGTCCTCCTTTGCTAGGCACTGCCCATGTACTCTAGGAATTCTTGCTGCTCTATTAGAGAATGTAGCAAGACTTTCCAGGATGGGAATTCAATATTCTTTCAGTTATTATTTGGGTCTCCACCCACCAAGACAACACCCCATGACTACTTGAACATGTTCATATTCCATAAAGGCATGCTCCAGGTGCACCCCTCCCCACACATCCCTTCATCACCGACATATTGCTTTTATTTTTAAATGATTAATAATATATTTAAAATTCCTAGTTTCAGTTTTGACTATAATAAATATCGGTAGATATACCCCACATAACACAAAGTTTGAGAACTACTGACATGCAGGATTACGGCCCCAATTCTTTGCACAGTATATTAATTAGGCCATCCATTATTTCACTCCCACCAATTTAGCTTCAGCTCTCAGTGCTCTCCCATCACCAACCCACCATTCCCCACTCCCGCCCCAAACAGCACTGTCCTGCCAGCACTGCATTTCAGCTTCCTAGGTGTCAGGTAGTCTCTGGCTTCCCTATCATCCTGCTCCCTCTGCCTGGACTTCCCTTTCCATATTTCGGTTTGTCTCATCTTTCTTCTGCCTTTCAATGACTTGTTCCCACTACAAATGTACCTAATATCATCTCCTTTTAGGAGTAGCCCCCTCTAATTCCCTCAGGAAGACTTGATCACTCCCATTCTGTCCCCCCCACCACTCCCATCTATCCAAACACCTATAACACTTCAGTTTCTTGGTCTCCTATTTGACCCCCAGGCCTTACGCAGGGGATAATTGTGGACTTTTCCCTAATACTTGACAAATGAATTATTTCTGATTTTTTTTATTTTGGCTTGTTTGTTTGTTACTAACAAAGCTGTGTTGGACATTCTGGTACATGGCTGCTTGGGCACTCATGTAAAAGATTTTTTAGAGGAGATTCCTGGAAAGGAAATTACTGGGTCACAGGGTTTGTGCATTTGCACCTTAGCCAGTTGTTGCTAAATTTTTCTCCAAGTTGGTTGTACCAATATATATTACCATCTGCAATGTATAAAGCCTTCTGATTTCCCCACATTCTTGCCAATACTTAATGTAATCAGATTACTTTTTTTTTCTAAACTAATGACTGTGAAAGAGCATCTCATTATTTTTCATTTTCCTAATTACTAGTGAGGATAAAATCTTTCTATAACCCATTCAGATTTCCTTCTGTGAACTGCCTGTTCAGAAATACACTGTCTGTCTTTATTTTGGTTTGTTTGACTTTTTCTTACTGATTCATAATTCTTTATAGTTCCTTAATACTAAACTTTTTCCCTGCTGTATGCATTGTAAATATCTCTCTCTGTGTGTGGCTTGGTCTTTTAACTTGGTCTATGGAGTCTTCTATTGTACAGAAGTCTTAAATTTTAATATAATCAACTTTGTCAATTTTTTCCTTTATGGTTCTTTCATTTATTGGAAATGCCACTTGTGTCCATATGTTCACCAACCTATTACTGGCCTTTTTCCGTTCCATTGGTTTATTTCAAGGATCAGAAAATATTTTCTGTAAAGTGCAAGAAAATAAATACTTTAGGCTTTGTGGGCTATAGGAACTTTGGCACAACAACTCAACTCTGCTGTTATAGTATGAAACCAAGCAACAAGTATGGCTGTGCTCCAATAAAACTTTATTTACAAAACAGGTGGTGGGCAGATTTGGCCCACAGGCCATAGTTTGCTGACCCCTGGTTTATTTATCTACCCCTGCACCAAAATCACAATGTTTTAATTATATGTAGCTTTGTAATAAGTCTTTTTTCCCACTTTTTTTATTTTTCAAAAGATACTTCAATCACATAAATGTTTACAGATAATATATAGAGGGTTCCTATATGCCCCGCTCCCCACACCTCCTACATTTTCCCACATTAACAACATCTTTCATCAGTGTGGTACATTCATTGCAATTGATAAACACATTTTGGAGCATTGCCAATGAGCATGGGTTATAGTTTACATTGTAGTTTACACCCTCTCCCATTTGACTGTGTAGGTTATGGCTGGATATATAATGGCCTGTATCTGTCATTGTAATGTCATTCAGGATGATTCCCAAGTCCTGAAAAGGCCCCATTATTAAACCTGTTTTTCCCTCTCCCTAACCCCAGAACATCCATGGGTCACTGCCGCCACAACAATTATATGTCTTCCATTACTAGAATCATAAGTCAATAATAGAATGCTAGTAAGTTTATTTTAGTCCATAGTATGTTTCCCAATCCTAAGGACTTTGGGATGGTGATGCCCACTTCACCATTAATTGAGGAGGACTTCAATCCCATAATCCAATGGGACTCTTTTGCTTGCAGTTGTAGGCACTCTCAGTTCCTTGGTATGTTGTTTGTCCATCATCTCCTCCCCATTAGTTGTCCTGGGTGAGTCTATTGAACTGGAGAGTAGGTATTGCAACTACATTGAGATTCAGGGTTGAGCATCTCTTTTGCTGCAAGCAAATCTCCCACTTACAGTGAAACTTTCTGGGAATGTGGTCATGGGGCCTTTCTCTAAGACACACTAGATGCTCAGGGAATATACTCATCACCCATAAAGCACTAATAAATTTTAACCGGCAATGTAACCTGCCAAAATGTCATAAAAAGTACCGTGAACTATAAAATTAGAATTAAAAGCAATTCCACAAATTCTATGATTCTAATTTTCATTGTTTGAAAAGCAGTTGCTTGTTTTGATTGCTGTCAACTCAATAAGTCCCAGGTAAGATTGAAGCAGGCTAGTAAAATAGGGAATCAATAGATGGATCTGTAATAAGTCTTTTGATTTGGTAGAGTCAATCTCCCCTCCTTGTTCTTCTTTAGAATTGTGAAAGCTGTGTTTGACCCTTTATCTTACCATATAAATTTTAAGATCACCTAAAAAATTTCTGTGAAAATCCCTGAAGGCAGAAAGTTCTCCTATTTTATTTTTCTAAGTTATTGAAGTAGACTGTGAACTCTTTGATTTTCAATCTTTCTTCTTTAGAAATGATTTTAAGAATTCACATTTCCCTTTAGCGCTTGTCTCAGCTGTAGCTAACAGGTTTGAATGATACTGTTTTGATTATTGTTCACTTACAAATATTTCTTAACACCCATTATGATTTCTTGTTTGTATCATGAATTAATTAAAAGTATGTTTAAATTGTCTCAATGTAAGGGGGTGGTGAAATTTGGCAATTTTTTAGTTATTAATTTCAGGTGCACATGGTCTAATTATATCAATTGTTTTTTGGTAATTGTTGAAACTTGCTTTGTGGTCTAGTACATGATAAAATTTTGTAAATATTCCAGAATGCTTGAAAGAATGTACATTTTTTAATTATTGGGAACCAAGTCCTATATTCTAGCATTTAGATCAAGCTTAATAGCTGTGTTGTTCTGAATTTCCCAAAATAATTGTGGATTTCTCAATTTTTCTTCACAATTTTGTGCATTTTGGCTCTCTTTAATATAGTTAAGTCTATGTTATTGCCTGCCTCTGGGATTTCTGAGGAGGCTTCCAGTAAATAATACCCTCTTCCCTGCATGGGTCTGAACAAATTGAGAGCTAAACCAAAAAGTAAAGATGTAGGTCAAAATATCACCTTTATTTCTGATAGAGTCGAGGTTGGAAAACATACCTTGGTATGAGAGCAAAATGGGCTTGCAAACTGAGCCCCAAATGAGGCAGACGTTCCCACCCAGTTGCAGGCAGCTTTAGACCAGAGCAGTGTTCCTCACATTGGGGCAGGGTCCCTGAAGAAATGGGAACACATGCTTCCTAAGGGTAGCTTGCTTCCAAGAGGAAGGTGGAGAGGATAAAACTGAGCTACACGGGTTCAATTATTGTTCCCAATTCACAATCAGAAAAGTTATTCCCCCTCCCCAAAGGCAGAATGAGTCAGGGGCAGAGAGAAATATGGAGTATGTGCAAGGAAAATCCATCCTCATGGAAACCAGGAGCCAAAATGTGTTCCTTTAGCACATGCCTACCAGTTCAGTATGGTTTCATCTTCCTGGTAAATTGTTTCTCTATCATTGTGCATTGACTTTCTTAATCACTAACATTATTTTTATATTAAAAACTATTATGTGTGATATTAAAGAAGCCATAACTGATACACCTAAGGTCAGCTGATTTTCAACAAGGGCACCAAAACCATACAATGGGGAAGAATAGTCTCTTCAACAAATGTTGCTGGGACAATTGGATAGCTATATGCAAAAGAATGAAGTTGGATCCTTACCTCACACCAGGTATAAAAATTAACTCAAAATGAATCAAAGACTTGCATGTAAGAGCAAAAACTATAAAACTCTTAGAAGAAAACATGGGGCAAAACCTTCATGACCTTGGATTTGGCAATGATTTCTTAGGTGTGATACCAAAAGAATGAGCAACAAAAGAAAAAAATAGATAATCTGGACTTCATCAACTTTAAAACGTTTTTATATCAAAGGACATTATCAATAAAGTGAGAAGACAGCCTACAGAATGGGAGAAAATAGTTGCAAATCATATATCTAAGGGTTTAACAGCCAGAATATATAAAGAGCTCCTACAACACAACAACAAGTCAAACAACCCGACTTAAAAAAGAGGGCAAAAGACTTGAACAGACATTTCTTCAGAGATGAAAAGATGTTCAACATCATTAGTCATTACAGAAATGCAAATCAAAACTACAATAATAGCGCTTCACACCCACTAGGATGGCTATTTTTAAAATGGAAAATAACAAGTGTTGTTGAGGTTTTATAGAAATTGGAGCCCTTGTACATTATTGGTGGAATTGTAAAATGGTACAGCTGAAGTGGAGAACAGTTTGGCAGTTCCTCGGAAATTTGAACAAAAGTATTATCCTATGATATGGCAATGCTTCTCCTCAGTATATACCCAAAAGTACTGAAAGCAGGAACTCAAATAGATACTTGTATGCCAATGTTCATAGCAACATTATTCATAATAGAAAAAAGACAGAAATTACCTAAGTGTCTTTGAATAGATAAATGGATAAACAAAATGTGGTATATCCATACAATGGAATATTATTTGGCCATAAAAAGGAAAGAAGTTCTGATACAAACACAGAAGTCCTTGATGGCAGAAAAGTATCTGAAATTCCCTTATTGAAGGGCCATTTCAAGGACCCAGTTTTGACTTCTCTTACCCTGATAGAACACATTTCATAGATCAGAGAACCAACGTGGAGATACTGCTAGCTCCTGGGATGCCTAGTCCCCCTTTCCATTCTGAGACTGGGGACATAACTATAGGTTAGGTCCATAATTTCACCAGACCTAGAGTGACATGAATTTGAGTTAGGACTACATTTATAATCTGATATTCATAAGTCCTCCGTTTCACCAGTGAACTCTGGAGGCATTTTGGAACTCTAGGAGTTAATATAAGTTTAAGCCAGTATCTAAGAACCTCCAGAAGTTCTAGATATTTCTCTTTCACCAGTGTGCAGTCACTCTGGTAAATGGGTACTGGTCTCTGGGACAGCTTTGGAGAAATATTCATAGTATACCCTTGTAACAACATTTCTGGGCCCTTTACCAAAGGGACCCTGCTTTTCTCTTAATCAAGAGACTCCAAGTCTTTTTGAACTGATTTATGTCTGAGAATTGATTATAAGGCTACAAAACTCCGGTACAGTGTCTTGAATCTTATTTTTGCTCACCAGACCCAGAATACTTCCATTTATATATTTCCATGAGCACCTTAGGAGACTGCATATCCATTTTATTTCCTTGGGACTCCCGACCAACTCATCATCATACAGATGGATGCAGCTACAAATAAGGATTACCACTCTCACCCTACTGCTTTTAATGGTAATTGGGCCCCACTTGTCTCTGGTTATTAAGCAGAGCCCTCTGCCATACCATGATCCAATATTTCCACTGAAATCAGAGAAACCATTTCTATTTTACCATCTGCCGCTGTGATTACTGGCCTACAGTGGATAGCCACAACAGTTTTTCAAAAATTTGGGTACTCTTTCCTGGGCAATGCATTTCTTGTGTCTTCATGAAGAGAATATCCTCTTAGACTTCCTGGGGGGATGTTTAGGAAGTGGTTAGCAAGTTGCTCATGATGGGTCCATTCCAACATTCCCATATCCTTCAGCCTTCAACTCCTTTCTCTACATTATTGGCTGTTGATTCTTCCAAGTATGATCCAAAATCAGAACACATCCAAAATGCATCATCCTTTCCCTCCCCCCACCCCCAGACCTACAGAATCAGAATCTGTATTTAACAAGCTCTTTTGCACATTAAAGTTTGAGGATCTGTGCTGTAGGCAACTATAGATTCCAGGTGTTTGAGTCAATATATTAAATCCAGATTACCAGGTGAGTACACCAATATCAATAAATTCAGCCTGATCTTATCTTATGCTCTATCTTCCCAGGTCTAACTCCTTCAGAATCCACTTCTCTTCATTCTGCCTAGATTATATAAATTCTTCTGCTCTGCCATTCTCTCAGTGTATAAGCAGTGGTGTGCTAGTAAGCCAACTCTCTGGGGCAAGAAAAGCACCCTGATTTGTAACATTAGCTGGTTCCATGGTATAAATACTCCAAGCATAGCCAGTTCCAAGATCTCAATATAACGTAACTGAACATGGAGCTGGAAGGAGATGCTCATAGTCAGTTCCACATACTGGTGCAAGAGAGTGCCAGCACATCATTATGTATAAGCTATCTCCATCCAAAGAAGACGCTAAGATTCTCTATCTCAGATATGCTAGAATTGAACCTTCACTATAGGCATTGAGGGGAGGTGGGTGTGGGTCCCAAGGAACTTTGGCATCTCTCCAAGAGACAATTGCCCAGATGAAAGTATTGAAATGTTTTAATGCAATAAAAAGCTGGTTCCCTTACATAGGATGGAGGGAAGCTATTTTCACTACAAGAAAGGTTCAGCCAGGGTTTAGAATTCATAGTTTTTAGACTCATCTATGTCTAACCAAATGTCCCCATGCCATACTCAGAATGCACTCCTCTCAACCAGTGCCCTCAACTTAGCATTTAATTGCAACTCAACACCAATATAGTCAGGGCCAGGTTTATCCTCAGCCATATATCCTCTGTAGCAAGCAAGATAAGGGATTGTTTTAAATGAAACCACAGAGGCTTTTTGTTTTCTAACTGTGGTAGGCCAAATTCTAAAGATGTTTCTCCAAGATTCTTGTCCTCTGCTTATTCAATCAAACACTAATCCAGGCACTGCTGTGAAAGGTCTTTGCAAATGTAGTTAGTATTATAGACTTCAAGATAGCAAGATTATCCTGGACTATCTTAGTAGGACTGAGCCCTTAAAAGCAGAGAAATTTCTCTAGCTGAAGTCAGAGAGACGCAGCAGAAGAGGAAAACGGGAGAGGTGGAGCTGATAAGTCAGAGAGATTCAGAAGGACTCCACCTGCCCTTGTTGGCCTTGAAGATGGAGGAAGTGGGCCATTAGCCAAGAAATGTGGGCAGCCTCTAGTAGCTGAGGACTACTCCAGCTGATAACCAGCAAGGAAATGGGATCCTTAATCCTGCCACCACATAGAACTGAGCTCGGCCCAATAACCTGTATGAGCCTGGAAGCAGATTTTTCCCAGAGCCTCTAGGAAGGCTTGCAGCATTCCCAACACCTTGATTTTAGCCCAGTAAGATTTATGTTGGATTTGTGACCTACAGAAACTTGTGTGTTTCAAGCCACTTAGTTTGTAGTAATTTGCTATGGTAGTGATAGAAAATGAATACACCACCCTTAACTTCTGTTAGGAATTCAAGGCTATCAAGCTATCCTTTTCTTTGTGAATTTGTTTAGTGCAATTAGAAGTAACCATCCCACCCCCCCCCCACAATCTCTGCGTCATGCCTTTCTTTCTTTTTTTATTTTATTTTGTTTTATTTATATTTATTTATTTTTAAAAAGATACTTAGATTACATAAATATTACATAAAAAATGTAGGGGATTCCAATATGCCCCACTACCTCTCCCTCCCACACTTTCCCACATTAACAATATCCTTCATTGTGTGGTACTTTTGTAACAATTGATGAACACATATTGGAGCATTGCCACTAAGTGTGGATTATAGTTTACATTATACTTTAAGCTCTCTCCTGCACAATTTTTAAGTTATGACAAGATATATAATGGCCTGTATCTGTCATTGCAGTGTCACTCAGGACAATTTCAATGTCCCAAAAATGTCCCCATATTACACCTATTTTTCCCTCTCCTTCCCTCAGAACCTCTGGAGGCCACTGCTTCCACATCAATGATAAAAGTTCTTCCATTGCTAGAATAACAATAAGTCTATAGTAGAAAAACAGTAAGTCTACTTTAGTACATGATTCATCCCCCAATCCTGAGGATTCTGAGGTGGTGATGCCCACTCTGCCTCTAATTGAGAGAGGACTTAGATCCCGTGGAGCAGATGGGTGAAACTATTTTGCTTGCAGTTGTAGACTCTCTCTGTTCCTTGGGATGGTCGTTGTCAATCATCATTTTCTTGTTAGTTGTCCTGAGTGAGTCCAATGAACTGGAGAGTAGGTATTGCAACTCTGTTGAGATTCGGGGCCCCATTGGCACATGGAAAGCCCAAAGATTTAAGTCTCTTGGACATAAACTTATCAACTCTAGTACTAACTATAGGTTCAAATAGAAGGGGCAGAAGAGTTATCTGTAGGGAAACCATGACTGAGTCCAACTCTGTCACACTGGGGAGTGTAAATTTCAAAGTGGGGCCCACTGGGAAGGTGCCAAACTCCTGAGCTGTCAGACCTGCCTATAGTGTCTGGATGTCTCCAGAGCCCTCAGGAGCCCCACTACTTGAGGCAATATTTACTGTGGCAGTCAATGGGATCCTGCTGAGACAAGCATAAGCATAACCTCTGGGATGACCTCTCGACTCACTTTGAAGTCTCTTAGCCATATAAACTCATTTGTCTTTACACTTTCCCCCTTTTGGTCAAGGTCTTTTTCCAATTGCATTGCTAGCTGGTGCTTGGCTTTAATCCCTCGGTTCCAGGGATGCTCATCCCTGGGAGTCATGTTCCACACTGAGGGGAAGGTAATGTATTTATACGTTGAGTTTGGCTTAAAGAGAGGCCACATTTGAGCAACAAGGAGGCTCTCAGGAGGTAACTCTTAGGTATCCTATAATACTAGGCTAAGTTTCAATTTCAAAAGAAAAGTTTCATAAGTATAATCATCAATATCAAGGGCCCATCAATGGTCCATCCTCCTTCACTAGTCACTGCCCCTGTACTCGGGGGATTCTTGCTGTACCCTTAGAGAATGGGGCAGAACTCCCCAGGATGGGAATTGGATATTCTTTTGGTTATTGTGTGGATCTCCACCCACCATGACAATGCCCCATGAACACTTGAATTCATTCATATGCCTTATATGTATGCCCCAGGTGAACCTCTTCCCATGCATTCCCCATCACTGACATCCCACACCAATGATCCTCCCCTGTCACAGTTGTAACCCTTCTGTGATTGTATGTATGATGCCTTTCATCATCATAGCCATCAAGTACCACAGCTACAGTTCTTAATGCCACCCTACATCCCATACCACCAAGGTGGTAATTTGAGTGATTATGGCACCACTGCATGTTACAGATTCCCAGTGCCTCATCCCCATTCACATTCATAAAGTAAATGAACAGCCCATGCCAGAGACCATTTTGAGGCTCAGCTTCCTGGGGCCACTCCTGGTACTAATTGCATCAGTCAATGTCTTGGCAGGAAACAGCACACTCAAAGATTTAACTGAAAATTTAATGAAGGGATTTTTTGTGAAGGTATAGACAGGTTGAAGAAACCAAAGGAGTAAGGCACCTGAGGCCAGGTGACTAGAACAGTTGGAAGCCATCGCTACCCCCATAAACTTGAAGGATAAGATAGGGGCAGAGACATGCTTGCCAGACCTGGTGGGGACTATGGCTGAGGCAGTAGGACCATTTAATAGGAGCTGTGGCCTTGGGTGGAGGGGAACAAACACAGTAGAATAGGACTTAGCCAAGAAAGTGTTAGTGGCAGAGCCATCCCAGGGTCCTGAGCAAATATTTTTTGTAGGGCTTTTATCTACCTAAACAATTTTAATTTTAAAGTACATTGCAAAATCCATATGCACATGTCAGTTTCAGTAATTTATAACATCACATGGCTCTTTGGAACCTGTTTATATAGAAACAATATAGATATGCTTGCCTCTGGAGTTCCCTAAACTATGTATTTAATGTATTTATACCATAATTTGTGATACTGTGTGACCCACCATTCTACCCATGGTTATTGGCTTCCAATGACCCTCTCAAAGGTTATTGTCACGCTTCATTCGTGAGGACCATAATTGCAAGCTTATCCAGAGTATGCAGGATGTGAATTATAATTTGTTTTTTGGTCATTCTGAATTTACTATTCAGAATTTTAAAGCATAAACAACAGATCTTCTCACCGTGTCATCTCTTGAGCCCTTTAAGCCATAATCACTGCATTCTTGGAATGAGATCCCTTTCAATGTTGAGTTCACCTGTGCCTGCCATACACCATCACCACCAGGGAGGACAAGCAAGAGGCCTGTGGGCTGAGCAAGAAGGGTATTTTGTGTATAGAAAGTCCATCTG
>JAQZBX010076993.1:0-14351 GCA_029593785.1 Cabassous unicinctus | reverse complement strand
ATATTTACCATGTCCTCTGTCCATCATTGTAAGATCATGTAGGACACTTCCACTGCCCACTAAATACTCCCTGTTTGATCTATTCTATTCCTCCCTCCTCCTTCCCTCAGGGCCCATGGTGACCCCTTGACTTCACTCCTTGGATGACAAGATTCATAGTTACATGCAACAAGGCTGAGGTCTTGACACACTGGTTTGTCCTCCCCTCTTTGTCTTTCTTGAATGCAGGCCATCCTCTCTCTCACAGCAGGGTCAAAATGGCAGCTTCCTTTTCTGAGTTTCTGCTTCCAGTTCTTGTTTATATAAGACCACAGCAAGAGGGTGGAGACCCAACCTGGGTTATGTCTCACTGATACAGTCCAATCAAAGATCTAATCAAGTGATCTAATTAAAAGGTCTTTTAATGCAATCAAAGGGCCACACACCTACAGGAATGAATTAGTTTAAGAACATGATCTTTTCTGAGATTCACAAAAATCTTCAAACTGTCACAGTATACAATCCATTTCAAATAGCTTTTTTAAAAAATGTTTGATGTGAGCATGTTGTCAAGTTTGTTTTCCATTTGGATACCTAATTGACCCAGCACTGTTAATTGAAGTCACTATTCTTCCCATATTGCTCTGTAATGTTAATTTTATACTAAATCAAGTATCTATCACTCTCTCTCTATATATGTATAAGTCTGTCTCTGGTTTCCCTTGTCTGTTCCATTTGTCTGTTTGTCTATTCATGGACAAATACCACACTGCCTTCACACTACAGTTTTATGGTGAGTCTTGATAGTTAGCAGAATAAGTCCTTTCAGATTGTTTTCCATTCACTGCTGTCTGGATCAATTGAAGACACTCATTTCACCTCCCAGACTGTTCTGATCTGCCCAGCTCCTGAGAGTTTAAGGGTGGCCACAGTAAATTTAGTAGCAGAAAATACAAAGAAGCTCATTCCCTCTACTGTATCCTTGCTGATATCCAGTACTTGCCCATTCTACATCCTTGTTGGCTACCCTGACTGTGGTGAGTCCTATTTTTCCCAGTATTTATCTGTGGCCTTGCTCACAGAATCACTTAGAAAGGGTTCTTGTGAACTCGAAGGGGAACTAAAGCCAGTTTATGACTCTGGGCCTTTCAGCTTATCTTTTCACGGAAATCTTTATCTAATATTGTCACGAGTGCCCGTCCTTATGAAGCAATTCTTGTGCTTGTTACTTAATCTTTATATTCATCACCTTTCAGTTTAATTATGGGATAAATAATAATTATTACAATAAGGAATATTTTATTAATAAATTAATATGAATCCCCTTACATTTATGGCTTTCTGTAGTTGGAGGTTGGAGGAATGCCCTCAGGCATAGATGCAGGTACTTGGAGTAGGAAGTCAGTCGAGTCCACTGGAAGGTCCAAGAGATAGCAGAGGAGCACTAACAGTATCTGCTGCACTGCACGTGCTGAAAAAGTCATTTCATACTCTTCTTTTTTATGAAATGATAATGGTTGTCCAATGTCCATTTTTCCTGGATATAGGAATGCTTTTCTGCAATTATGTATTTTTTTAATCATTATTTTCTATTAGTCTTATTCTTTACTGGTAGTACCAATTATGCATAACTTAGACCTCTTCCATTTGTCTTTGGTTTCAGAGTGGTCACCCAGATGCAAAGATGAAAATTTTCATCCTATACTGCAAATGATTACCTTGTTATAAATATTTTATAAAAATCCTCTTCTCATTCATCAGTAAAACAGTCAAAGCTGTAGGTGATTTGCAACTCAACTCATAGACTCTTTATTTGGAATTTTTAAAAAATAGATGATAAATAGATAAATGGATAGACAGATAATTTTCCTTTATAGAACTCACAGGAATGGGATGCCTTTTTAGACTTTGGTGTTTTCTAGAAAGGTAGAGTGGAATAATAATCACAGCTTAATTTTACCTGAAGAGGAATGGTAGTGCTTTAACCTAATAAATAAGTTTACTTCCCAATTTGTTGGCTTACAAAGTAAGTCCATTGTTCTCTACCAATTCAGGGCTTCATGGAGATAGGGCTGGAGAGTGGATGAACAGAAAGAAGTACAGTTAAGAAAAGGGAAAATGAGAGTAAGATTGGCTCAGGATAGAGCAAAGAAAGTCCCTGAGACTAATTTTCTCAATGCAAGAGAGCTTACAAAAGCAATTTCCCCCTTTCAAAAACTACACTGATTGTCCTGAGTCAGGTAAAGCTAGGTTAATATCTAAACCATTTTGTTTTGTTGTCTGGGAAGCTCATAGAATTATTTATTGAATAAAGTGACTTACCGATCAAATAACATGACTTTGAGTTTCCCAGTATTTCTGGAGTGAGTTGTTCATTAGCAGCTACTAGTGTGAAAGGCCAAATGTTATTCCCTAGGTGGAGTTATCTCAGGCTAGATCAGGGGAAAGCAGGATAGGCAGAAGAAAGCAACTGGACTATTAGGGCATTTCAAATGACCTGAATCAAAGCAAGCTTTATTTCCCTCTATAGACTCAATTTAAATTTAAATTTTATAAATGCATTAATAATACTTAGACTTTGCTTGTGCAATAATTGGTAGTAATTTACCAGCAACAGAGCCACAGAAAGATTAATAAGGTCAACCTGTAATGGTGGAATTCTCAAATTCTTTACAGATGTTGACAGAGAGGAAAGCAAGAATAACTTTTTATTTAGAAATAATTTTAGACTTACAAAAATGTTGCAAAAATGATGTGAAGGAGTCCCATATACCCTTTACCCAGCTTTTCCAAATGTTAACATTTTATATAAGCCCAAAATGACCAAAATAAGGGAATTCACATAAATTATACTAATCTTCAGAGTTTATTCAAATTTGCTAATTGTCCCACAAAGGTCCTCTTTAGGGTCCAGAAGAAGATTATACTTTGCATTTAATTGCTGGCTAATGACTTTTTAAGACTGGTCTAACAACTACCCTTTTCTAGCCACCAGGACCCTTGAGTATCATGATATTATACTTCCAAGTCAAGCTCATTAAATTCTCAAAGCCTGCTGAATGTGAATTCAAAATACTGCTTTGATATACATATTCCAGGCAAAATGGAAGGCAAAAGGCCAGAATTCTCCCAGGCACCTTTACTTTTCACCCATTTTAAATAGGAAGTGTTATTATAGTCTTAGAGGCAGTTTGCTAAGTTAGCACTTCCCCTGGTCATCTGGGTCAGAAGCCAAATTAGAATTGTCTCTTATTTTTAAGCCATAATGACATAAATTCCAATATCATTACTAACCAAAATTAGCCTTTAGTTTCTCCCTTCAAAGAGCTTTTTAATCTCTTTTGCTCCAACATTTAAAGTTTCAAAATCTCCTTCTGTCAATGTGGTGGGAATTTTTGGTGCAAACCATGTAAACAATACCATGTGATTTAATATGCTGAGGAGTATGAGAACGTTTCCAGCCTCAAAGAGTTTAGATTCTTGTTGGAGAAGTAGTATATATTTTGCTAAAAATTAATTAAGATGTGATATAAGTGTATAAAGAAGGGAGCCGTTATGGATTGGAATAATGAACCTCACCTGAGCCTAAAAGTGTGGGCAGTATTAGGATAAGAGTGGAGCTGTTTAGAGAGAGGAGAAGGGATTAAGCCAAGGTAGAAGAGGTCAAGAGAGTAACGAAACTCTAGAGACTAATGCAGAGGGTTTGCGATAAGGAGTGATGGCAAATAGAGAAATAGGGCAGCATCCCTGTTAGTGAGGGAAATCTTAGAACAATGAGTTGAGACCATGTGATGGGTAAGTGGAGTAATATTAGTTTTCTGTTTTTGGGGGGTGCGGTGGGGAAAATCTGGAAAAGAGTGATAATTTTGAAGATTAATCTCATGGTAGTATTAGTATGAATTTGTGTAGATTAAGGCACAAAAACTGTTTAAGAGACAGCCATAACAATAATTCAGGCAAGATGTGATAATAACCTTAGAAGACGAGAATGTGACTAAGGAAAAGAAGACAAATCCAAGAAAAATTACAGCCACTAGTCAGCTAATGGACTAAAAGAAAGAAGGAAAGAAAGGAGCCCAAGCTTCTAATTACAACCATTTATTGTCTGCTTTCTAGGTGTTAGGGATGGTGGTAAAATCTTAACCGGAGCTATCTTGACTAGTCATCACAACTCAAATCTCTACAGGGTAAAATCTAAACTCCTTGTTGCATGGCACACAGCTGTTTGTGTAGGCGTTGTTTAACAGGCTAATCTCATCTCTCTCCAGAAAGTCCTTTAACTCTAGATTTCAGACTTTTGAACTAGTCATAGATACAGGCACAGGCTATGTTCTCTCACGATTCTGTTTCTTTGCCTGGCGTGCAAACCCCTAGTTTGTTCCCTTGAAGTATTACTTATCTTTCAAATTTCAGTGTGAACACTACTTTCTCTGGGATGCTTCCCTTGCATCCTTCCAACTGGCTGAAGTGCTCTTGCACACTGTCTTGCTCAAAGCAGTACTGGACACTTGGAAAAGGGGACCGTGCTTTTCATAGTCTGTCCCAGGTTCTAGCAGTGTCAGATGAAGTAGAGATCTAGGTAAGTATTGGTGGTAGATTAATGATTGAATGAATGATGCATGTGCTGGTCAGCATGACACCATAAGCTTTCTGCTCAGTGATTCAGTGAGTTAAGTGCTTAAGCCACTTTCTCCCAAGTGCTTTCTTTTTTCCATTGTCTAGAAATCACCTTTATTTTTGTTATCCATCGTGTCTAGAAATCATCTTAATTTTGCTACCAGTCTTCTCTTGTTTGTTAGCACCATTCCAAATTCTATCTGGAAGAACTGTATTACTGACAAAATCCCCCCTCACCCTCCCCGGTACCTCACTGTCAACTTGGACACGTCTCTCTGCCTCCACCTTTTGCCATGGGAGTTGAGAATGAGAATTTATTACTATTTCAAGACATTTTTCTAGGGAAGAGCTTATTTTAAATTTTTTTGTATTCTTCATTATCAGGAGACAGTGATGTTTCAAACATGATATCAGAACAAACTTTCTCCATCCTTTCCATAACAACCGTTGCCATTTGACTCCTATTGTATACCAGTATACCAGGTGATTTCATTTTTATTTATTCCCTAAATATTTACTGAGTATGTATTATATGCTAAATACTGTTTTAAGTGCTAGGGATTTTAAATTCAGTGAAGAAAAGGGCCCCGAATTTACATGTTCTCTATTTTGCACATATTGCTTTACATGCATTAGAGTCGTGGAATCCTCACAATAGCAATCTTCCTCCGAAGCCAATACTCTCTTCTCTGTTCCATGAACCTCCTTAGTAGGACATTGTGGAAAAGTTCTGGACTCATGGTCAGAAGACCTGGGGCGCAAAGTCCCAGCTCAGGCACTTGCTGTGCGCATGCATACCTTTGGGTGTGTCAGTCTTGGACTTCTCTTGATCTTGGTTTCCTTACCTAGGTAATATTAAAACTCTGGCTCACAGAGTTATTATGAAGATGAAATAAAATGCTCTAACTGAAAACCTGTAGCATAATTCCTGACACAAAGTACGAACTTAGTAAATGTTAGTTTGCTTTGGATGACAAGTGCAAAGAAAATTACAGTGTTTTAATTTCATGTTTAAAAATCCTTTTTAAAGGGTGTAATAAAATTAATAATTTTCAAAATCTGTGCAACGAATCAAATCTCTTGGGTAATCTCTCCTAATAACACTTGGTTCATAGGTTGAACCAATGGGAGAACTCTGTGGGAGGGCAGAAAAACATCAGAGATATCACCAGAGACCGACTCAGCTTCCTCAGCAATGGAATAGCTCTCTCCTAAGTGATGCCATTATAAAAGGGCACATGAATGGCCAGAGGCTGTTGGGAGCTAAGTGGTTCCCCATCCTGCTTCCCCACTGAGGAGTCCCTTCTGCAGAGTGCTACCAGTGATGGAGTTCTATCACTGCCAGAGTGCCGGCAGCTTGACACACCTACCACTGAAATAAATATCCTGCCTTTACTGAAACCACTGTTGTCATCCCTTTGGCTGCCAATCCTAGAAGTCTTGCTGAAAAATGAAAAAGACATTGGGAATCAGGGACCCAGTATGACTATGGGAGAATCACTTAGCTGATGCAGGTTCCTATTTTCTGAAAAATGAGGAGCTGATCTCTCAGATTTCTTCTAGTTCTATCATTCTATGACTCTTCCCTCTTCTTTCATCTCTTTTTCCTTGCCTCTTCTGACTTTTGCCAGCTCTCCCACCTGCTTTGACTTCTACTGCAAAAGTATTTTCACATGAATGGGTACTGCCTGTGAGTGACAGGCCATCCTTCTTCCTTCAGAGCAAACTGGCCAATCAGTGTGGCAGAGAAAGGTCCCTCTGGCCACTGTCTTCCCTGTTCACACCAGCTTTGTTGTGTTTAGGGTTTGATTAGCCACAAAGAGATTCTTTTTGGGGGGGCTGGGAAAGAGTTGGCCAAAATTTTTCTGGAGCATGAGGTTCTGTAAGATTAATCTCTAGATGTATACATTTTTACTATAATGACAATAATAAAATACTCTTGAAAAGCAGTTTTCATGTTTTTCATTTCATCTTACAAAGTAGAAAATTATTTGTAAGTCAAAGAAAGAAAGGATGAATGTAGTAAATATTATATGGGATTATAAGCTCACATTCTTTTCCTCAAGCTCCTGTGGAGATATTTTAAAGATGTTAGAGTGATCCTCTTATTCCCTGAAGTGAAGTGGTTAACTAGACCTCCAGACTGGGACTGAACAAAATTTTTACCATGCCTATAATTTTTAAGTGACCATATATATCATTTTAAGACATGATCTGATTTCTTGCTCATCTAGCTTTTTCATCACATATTAGTGCAATTTTAATTTCTCTTTCTTTAAGACTAGCTTGTTAAATGCATACAAAGGGAAATAGGCTTGACTAATAAAAGCTGTAGTGTTTTCTACAGTAAGCACATAGGAGTTGTCTAAAGGAGCTCAACTGTCAAGGATCATTTAAAACCAATGAATTAAAAATCAGGAGGTCAGGGAGAGCCATACAAAGATGATAAGGTTCTCTATTTGTCTTAACAAAGGAACTATTAAACCAGAGTGATTTTCTCCCTCATTCTTTTTCCCCCACCAGGGAGAAATGTGAAACTCAATTTTACCCTTGGTTGAGAAGGTACTAATTTGTCTGACAAGTTGTTTGAATCTGAGGATGCTCAAGGTATCCTTGATGTCTCAAGCCTTCATGCTGAGTGAAGCATGCCTCTAATGTGTCAATGTTTAGGAAATATTCTATATCTCATTAGGTAAGAACAATATAAACCACATGCATGCAAATAGGTTGAGAACTTGTCCCCTGTCAAAAGGAAAACCTTCAACTTATTATAATAGAGGCAATTTTTGGATCTCTCTCATTCAGCTAAATATTTGATCAGAAAATAACTTTATTCTTTTATATCCTAGAGGACATAAGTGAACTTTTCCCCCACTTGCTGCCTATTCCTTGGGAGGCATGATCTTCACATCTTTCCCTTTATCGATTGCAATATCAGTAGTATTTATCAAGCAGGCTCCTGAGCAAGATGGCAATGTAAATATGAAAACTCGAATTCCTTTTCTTTTTTAATTGTGTATTTATTGATTTTTTCCCCCATATATTTTCTAAAGCCAAGAATTAGCTGTATGAATGACCTTTGCACATCAAGGAAACCCCAGGTGGTAAACTGATGCATTGTTGAGAGTAAAGATCTGATAAGGAAAAGACTTCTTCCTGTGTACACAATTCACTTCCAGTTTTGTGGTTGATAATAACGGCTAACAATTAACCCTTACAGTGGTCAAACTCAATCTGTACAGCTTCAGAATCCAGTTCCTAACTCATATGCTATGCTGCTTTTTCTCATTTAGGGGTGATGAAATGGGCTAGATGGAGCTGCTGTTGTGCAGTGCAGGAAAAATGCTACTGTACTCAATGAAACCTTCCATGGGATCTGCTTTAAGCTGAGTATCCTGAAATATGATGTGAAATAAATCTTAACATTTACAATAGTATTGACTTGATTACTTTTTTGACAAGCATTATTTAAAAAAAAACAACATAAAAAGACTCTGAGCTCTTTGATCCACTCTTTCTAAAATAATAAAAGCTATTTCTTATTGAGTCCTACTATGTGTGAGGCATTTTATCTTCATCTCATTTCATCTTCATAACAATTCTCCTAGGTGGCTATAATTATTCACATTTTGTACAGAGGAATATGCAATTCAGGAAGGTTTAAGTAATGTGCCAAAGGCCCCATATCGCAGAAAATGCTGGTTGTTTCCCAGTTTTTATTCTTTCCTACTTCATCAATAATAATTCCTCCAGACTTTTAGATGGTGATGAAACTACCTGGAATAAAGATTCATTTAGAGCATTCCTTGCAGCGAGGTATTACCACATGACTGAGTTATGGCCAAAGGGCTGCAAGCAAATATGTGTGACTGCCCAACACAAACTTTCTTCTTTCTTCTGGCAGGAGTATAGATATGATGGTTGGTTCCCTGGCAGCCTTATTAGAGTGCTAAGAATAGAAAAGTCCTGACAGTGTAGAATTTGTAGCATTAAGCATAATATTTCCCCAGGACCACCTACCTCAGGAGTTCTTCTTCATGAAAGAGAAATATAAATTTTAATAATATTTTAGTATCTATTATTTTGAGGTTTCTTTCACATGCAGCCGAACCTAATTCTAATATACTCCATATGCAGTAAGCCATTGCTCCTCAAACTGTCATGTGCATCCAGATCACCAAGAGGTCTTGTTAAAATGTTCATTCTGACTCAGTATGTATGGGATAGAGTGTGAGAATCTGTACTTCTAGGAAGTTTCCAAGTGATGTCAATGCTGCTTGCTTGCCCATGGAATACACTTTCAGCAGCAAAGGAGTAAAGTCATAGAATCAAAATTAGTATCTAAGGTTTACAGATACCAAAGTCCATGATTTTTTTTTTTCAGGTTTGGCTATCTCCATGAGCATTTTCAGTTTTATAACTCCTCCTTATACCTAAACTATCATGAGTAGTATGACATGCTATGCCTTAGTAATGTGTTTCCTTAGCACCTTTAGGATAAAGTATAGGTTCTCCATGTAAAATATAATTGTTTGATTCAGATGATGACATGGAATGAAAATACAGGGAAGGTGGCAAGGTTCTTGTAGTAATTTTGATTTGTTCAGTGGTTCTGTTGCATAACTATGCAGTTACCTGTCTTAAGATTTACAGCAAAATGGACTAGATGTCATATTAAGTTAACAGGAACAACATGATCATATTGTAAAAGTTTGATAAAAAGAAGATGACCTATGAGTCATCATTATAGATTTATCAGTGTCTCCTAACCTTGGCTGCACCTTAGATTCTCCTGGGCAATGACTAAAACTTCGGTTGCCCAGGATGTCTCCCAGACCAGAGAGAACAGAATCTCTGCAGGTGGGTCCCAGACATCAGTATTTTAAAAAAATCTCTCCAGGTGATTTCAATGTGTAACCAAATTTGTGACCCACTGATCCAAGTGGAAGTTTTCATGTAAATCTCTATACTTATTTCAAAAATCCTTCAACCATTAAAATAAATATCAGATGATTTATTTTTCTTGTAGTCTCCCTTGCCCGAATCAGGGGTTATAACATAATTGCTTTGAATATCTTAGTACCTTGAGTGTATATTTTCTTGGAAAGCATAAGAAGTCATTCATTAAGGTATTCACTACGTTCTAGTGATCTTATGTACTACTCTAAAAGATGCAGTATAAATCAGGGGTATCACCTCATATTTTAATGATTGTTCAAACCATTAATTCCTGAAAAATTGACAATGGTTATACAATTGTGCAGAGCACATATTTTTAAATGAACGTGTACTAGATTTCTTCCTTTTGTCCCTCCAGATGCTCCCATCACCCTTCTCCACTTTGCTGACTTACCGGGGACAACAAAGTTGTCACCCATGTCCTCTGACTTCTGGTTGCGTTAGACCTATGGGAAGTCTCATCCCTTACCCCTAGATCTAAACAGTGGGAGGAAAATGAGGTATTTAGTCTCTCTGAGATTTCCTGAAACTGGATGTGTCCCTCCACTGATGTCAACTGCTACCTTCAAGGTGGCCTTCTCTACCGATTCTCAAACTTTATCTCTTTACCTTTCCCTCCCCTCATGCCTTTATACTGAGTTGCGGAAAGACTTCGTTGCTGCAAGCTTCAGTTTCCTGCACTATGCTTAGTGGTCACCCAAGACTCCAGGCATAACTTTATAACAGTTTCTTGAAAGCAGACCCTCCTCCAACCATTGCATTTTGTCTGTGCCATTTGTTTCCCGTTGGGACCCTGACTGAAAAATGCATGATAAAAACTGAGGTAATAAACTCTGTCCTGAGATCATATCAGTGATGAAGACAATGACTGGAAGATATTGGACTGCCATGTCATTATAATATATAGAAGAATCAAAGCCCGATGTGGAAAGTGTGGGTAGGAAATTTTAAAAGCATGTTCTCCTGTGTTCTTACTGGTAAGTTGCAAGTTAAATTCTGTAGCCAGTTTATACTATGTTATTTGATAACACCAATTCAAGGATACCCTAAGTATCAAAATCTACATGGTTTGGCCTGTATTTATCATTGCTCTCAGTCATATTTCCCTCTGGACATTGACTAATCTCAATATTTCCCTTGTATTTTCTTACATCTATTTCTTGGCTCATCCTATTATCTCCTCTTAGAATCTAAGGTCTTGATCAAATGCCATCTCTGCTATAAAGTCTTCCCCAAATCTTCTCAACTGAAAGGAAACATTTTCTTCTGTGAAATCTGCCTTTTATCTGTACCTCTTATGGCAATTTTCCTTTTGCTTTGTATCTCTTATCTAACTCTTCTTAGCTGGCTCTCCTTGAGCAAGCTCTCCTGTGTCTTGCTTTACTTATCTCTAAAATGAGCATAACAATAGCATCCACCTTGGTGAGTTGTGAGGTTTATATTAAAGCAGGTAAAGCATTTCATGCAGTGTCTGGCACATAATGAGCAATAAATGTTAGCTATATTACCATAATATAGGGAATATGATGAAACTATTTAGGCACATGCCACTATTCTGTGAGATATAAGTACTGAGACAATGAGTCATCTTTGTATTTACCCCACTAAGCAAAGAGACAGGCACAAAACTGGTGAGTGGATGGGAGAGTGGGTGGTTCATTCAATGAAAAAGAGGCAAAATGGTATAGTGGTTAAACTCACAGGCTTGGAGGCATATTGCCTGGGTTTAAGGGTTTCTGCTATATAAAATTCGTATAACTAGTGCGCAATCACTTAATTTTACTTTGCCTCAGCCTCTTCATCTATGAAGTAGATCTAATAACATAACTCTACCTCTTAGTGTTGTTGAGATTGAAATAAGCTAATTATGTAAATCACTTAGCCCAGTACATTAGCCTAACATATTGTAAACATTCAACAAATGATAGTATTATTAAAGGATCACAAGATTAGAGAAAAAGTAGCCCAGGCAAGAAAATCATGTACAAGGCAAGAATGTTGCAGTTCAATGATTACTGTATTAAAGGCCCAATACATTGAAAAAGTTACAGGGCAAAAAATATATTCCTGATAGATAAGGAAAGAATTTCGAGGTTGAGAATTATGTCAGGATAGGGTATCCTTGTATAAAACTGCTCTAGTGATGTGAAAAAGATTCATAAAGTCTGTCTCTTGCCAAAGGGTATGTCACGTAAGAGATTTACTCCTCCTAAGTGTTGGAGATTGTGATACATGCCATTTATTTGCGTGTCAGTAACTATAATCATTCCTATGGAGGACCCATTCACTTCTTGCTGACCTCCCCTTTCCACCCTGTACATTCCTCATTACATACCAGATGTGCACGCTGATGTATGGCCCCAAATCTAGGCGAATCAAGAGTGACGGCATAGAATAGACAGGAGCTGCGTCCTGCAGTGATTCATTCTAATTACACCAAAATCTAACTAATGGAGAAGTCAGTCCAGTCAGAAGAGGGAGAGGAATGTGGTTTCTCTTTCTGCCTTTCCTTTTTCCAGAGACTGACCTCAGTGAACTGTTGGAACTTGATAGCCATAATCAATAGCTTGCAAAACAATAAGGTCAGCATTGTAAAGATTCAGATTTTCTGCCTCCAAATGTAATGGAAACAAGGCTGGTTTGCTGAGCCATTGAGGTGAGTCTGACCTTAGCTGACTGACTGATAAAAGACCCAGCGCGGAGGAAGAGATAAAAGAATAACACAGGGGAAATGTGGTTGTAAATATAATATCCACACAATCCTTGCTTTTACTCTGGAAATAAACTGAATTGTTATTTCACTAGTATTTTGCGAGTAGAAAATCCCAGCTTTGGTAAAATAGTGAATGATTAAGAAGGCTCAGAAATAGAGCATCTAGATTACAGAATCCAGCTGTTTTCTAAATAGTAGGTATTGCCATGTTATCTCTGAAAAAAGTTTTAGAATTTGGTTAGAAAATATGGAGGAAAGAAATTGCCTGGTAGGGGAAATAAATACTTGTTTCCAAATTTAAAATTTATTTAAATAGCTGATAGATGCATATGAGCTGATATTTTAGGTATCAAAATACCTACAGTCAGAAAAAAAAGCAGTTTCCTATATTAAACATATCTTTAAAAGTTTTCTGAAAATACATCAATGGCTTAAAAAGCTTTCCTGATGATCAGATAACCTTTGCCAATTTTTCTCTTGGTGATTTAAGGTAAACAAGTTAGGCATCTATGAAATACATTTCTCCCTCCAATAGATATGGATTTAAAAATTAGAAGAAAAAGATCTCAGCCTGTGGTATGCTTTGTTGAAGTCAGATAATTTGGGAAATAGTTCAAAATGTTCACTGAAGCTAGCACGGTCAGAGATAGCCATGTTGAGAGATAAGTCTATGAGGATATAATAACACCTCAAGAAGCAGATGATCTAACTTATGTGAAAAACAAGCAAACAACATGGAAAATGAATTTTGCACTAAATACAATAGTATAGTAAAGCCCTGCTCGGTATTATATGATTGGAGTTTATTTTCTGGACATGAATAAATGATTGTTCTACTCTATCTCTAAAAAGACAAACACATTCTCTCTCTTGCTGGGCAACTTCTGGGTTTCAATTTTAAGTGAACAATCAAGGAGGCCTGACAACCTGTGATATACCTTCCATGACAGATAGGTAATGAGTTTTGCCTTCCATAATACTCTTAGGTCTCTAGAATTATTGAAATACATGCTGGAAATAGTGGTGCTGTCAGTGTTTAGTTTTTCTGACTTGTTGCAGTTGTAGACTTGTAGAGTTGTAGTCTAGATATGTTTCCATCTAAAAAAGTACAATTATTCAATGTTCACTCTTCATATTCTATCTTTTTGCTATTCCACATAGGTATTTTGGCATCAAGGATGGGATCCTGATAAAAAGAAATCTCAAGAAAATAAAAAGTACAAGTTCGTTAATGCATTTTTAACCAGAAATTGAATATAATCTCAACTCGGAAATTTTTGGGATTCGTGAGTCCAGGAACCAAGGGGTGGAAATGGAAGTGATACAACTCACTATTACCTCTAATGACCCAGCAGGAAAATTTTTGATTCCTGTCCCTGCAACCTTAAGCTCTGCTGGTCTACAGATCTTAGTTCCAAAAGGAAGAGTGCTGCCACCAGGGAACACAACAATGATTCCATTGAACTGGAAGTTAAGACTGCCACCTGGCCACTTTGGGCTCCTCCTACTTCTGAATCAACAGGCAAAGAAGGGAATTACTGTACTGACTGGGGTGACTGATCCTGACTATCAAGGGGAAATAGGACTGCATCTATATAATGAGGGTAAAGAAGAGTTTGCCTGGAATACAGGCGATCCTCTAGGGTGTCTCCTAATACTGCCATGCCCTGTGATTAAAGCCAATGGAAAATTGCAACAACCAAATCCAAGCAGGACTAACAATGGCCCAGAATCTTCAGGAATGAAAGTTTGGGTTACCCCACCAGGCAAAGAACCACAGCCAGCTGAAGTGCTTGCTGAAGGTAACAGGAACATGGAATGGGTAGTGGAAGAAGGTAATTATAACTATGAACTTCGACCATGTAACCAGTTACAGAAATGAGGACTGTAATAATCATGAATCTTTCTCCCTTGTTTTGCTATGAGTATGATTGTATATGTACACAAAACGAGTTTCTTTGTTTTCTTCCCCTAATTTTTCCCTTATCATATGACAAGTTGTATTAGTTTCATGACATAATATTTAAGGATGTCAAGTTTAAGAGTGAATATTACTTGCACCCTATTCTGTAGGGAATTAATG
>JAQZBX010076992.1:0-14356 GCA_029593785.1 Cabassous unicinctus | reverse complement strand
TCATCTCTTACATATGGAATAGTAAAGGATTTGAATAGCAAAAAAAAAAATTCTTTTGAAAAAGTACAAATTTGGAGGACACGCACTTCTTGATTTAAAACCTATTACACACCTGTAGTAATAAAAATAGTGTGGAACTGGTACAAGTAAAGACATATAATCAAATGGAATAGAATTGAGAGTTAGAAACCACACAGCTATTCAATGGGGAAGACTCTTCAATAAGGAAGGCATTTTCTCTTCAACAAATGGTGCAGAAACAATTGGATTACCAAATGCAAAAGAATGAATTTGCAACCCTACCTGTCATCATATACAAAAAATGTTTAAAATGGATCAATCACCTAAATATAAGGACTTAAAAGCAAACATGTGTAAATATCTTCAGGAATTTGCAGTAGGCAATGGATTCTAATTTTATACCAAAAGCATCGGCAACATAAGAAAATTTTTTAAAAATTGGACCACATCAAACTGGAAAATGTTATGCATAAAAGGATATTATCAGGAAAATAAAAAGACAACCTACAGAATTGGAGAAATATTTGGAACCATATATGTGATAAAATTCAGACATAGCTCTTCCCTTAATGTTCAGGATGGAAGCTGTGCACCACCCCAGTCTTCACAACTTCACAATACTGGCTAGCTCTCACTCAGGACTGACCAAGTTCCAAGCTGCTTCAAAATCCATGGGACACAAGAACCATGGGCAGCAAAATTCCAAATCCTCCTTCCCTTTCTCCTTTCCCTGACCTACTTTTTATATTAACATTGAAAATAAATAAAACTCATGCCACAATAGACAGAATTCTGAATGATATAATTAATGACCTTTCAAATAAGATTTTATGAGCTAATTCTTTAAAGGACATTTAATCTTCAGCCATGTTTGATTTCAGGTAAATTACTTTTGTAAAAAGATTTTCTTTAACAATACTGAGAATAAAACATCAATTAACAATATGAAATGCACAGTGTCATGTTATCAAGTGATGAACAATCAGAAGACCTCTTTGAAATCCTGCAACCATGCAGATGGGTCATAGATTATGTGCCCAAGGAGCCACCATCTCTGTCTCAACTCAGAAGACACAAACATTTTTCCAGTTCCTCACCTAAGTGGCATCACCATGTAAGTTGGGTGCAGAGGGTCCATGATGGCCCTCGGGCTGAGCACAGCCCAGTTTTAGGAAGCAGCTGTGCTGCGTGTCATCGCTATGTGACTTTTTAACCCACTGGAACTCCAGCACCTGTTCCCAGCACTTGAAGATATAAGAAGAAGCCACAAGGGACCTGGACCATAACCCATGGGGATCCTCAGGCATCAGGCTTGGAGGGAGGGGAGCACTCAGAGTGGGTTGAAGGTGGAAGTCTCATTTCCTGTCACTCCAGAGACACAGTTCCAGAAAGAGCCCACTGTTCTTTCCTCCACAGTATGGGGATGGGATCTAGCTTTGTAGATTACTAAATTCCTTCTGAAATCTGTCAGAAGTATATTCGAGCAATCTAAAGCAAAACTCTACATTAACATTCATTGAAAACAATTTTCCTGTTTAAGACCACAAGAAGCCTTGCATCAATGATCAGCTGATGAGAATTTACCCCTATGCACCTCCATCTATGCGTGAGGACTGTCTTCCCTCAGGAGAGCACAGAGTTTTAATTACCATTTAAGTCATTCATTTGATGCAGTGAGAACTTCATGGTCTGACCTGCCAGCAAGTCCAGGAATCCTTCTCCTGTCCTTGATGACTTGGAGGGATAGTCAGTACCTGGACATTGTTTCTCTAAAGCACTAGCCCTGTTCTAGGCAAGAATTACTTGTAGGTGCCAAAAATGTCATTGGTTCTTAGTGATTAGATTCATCCCTGAGGCCTGGTCACCTTCTCAGGTTCTGCCTAATTAAATTTTTGTGCTAATTTGTCCTTGGGACCCACAGCTGACTAACTGTGAACTCACATCACTGGGGCCATTTCAGGTCATATGTGGGCTTTCTAGCCCATGTCACAAATGTCCTACAGTAATTGTTGTGGTTGGGGAGAGGGATTGCAGAATGTGACATGTGAATCTATCTTGTTATAAATAAATGATGTGTCAAATCAGAAGGAGATGGGAAGAAAGAAGTCAAAATACATGACATTGGAAAACAGTGTTATGACTGTATTCATATGGGTAACAGCAAAAAGAACTCCAAATAAACACTGCAATCAGGGTTGTAAATTGCTTCTCAATGGAGTACAAGGTAGCAATTCAGCAGTTCCTTTTTGTTGAATATTAGTTTGGACAAATTGTAAACAATTAATCCCAGGTTTCTCACATGTTAGAGAAATAAATCAGAAATGGGCCACAAAGGAGCAGAATAAGTCCTGTTGTGTTTGATTTGCATAGCATGTATAAATATGAACACATTTTAAAGAAATAAAAACAAAACTATTCATTGATAGATACAATAATAACTACATAGATATGTTTTGTGCCTGGACTTATAAATATGTGTAAACTAGCTTTGGCCAGTGTAGAAAATGGAGGCAGGGACACCCTAACATCAATGGGCTGACATGCACTCTGATCTTTGTTTGTAAAGAAAATTCTCAAAAAATGGAATCAATGTTCCTTGAAGAGCTGTTGGTTCCAGGACTGGGGTAGGAAATATACAAGATAAGCCAGGAACATCCCTTGATGGGTTAGAACAGAAGTAAATGGTGGTGTCCTTTCTGATTGTGGGTCACAGCAAAGTATTGGCATGATCTAAGTGCCAGATCATGGAGCTGGAATCCTGGTGGTGCCCTTGTCCTCCCAGAGTTACTTCATACATCTAAGGCTGCTCTCTTTAACCAGGGTTTCCTGAGTCACATCTAGACTTTTGAGCAGCAAGAACACACCACACTGGATACTGCCTGGTGTGTGTGAGGACCAGGGGAGGACTTTGTACTGCATAAAAGACACTGATACTTGTCCTCACTCTGCTGGGCAAAGTCCTCATTGGCTGCATGTGAACTCTAACCAGGCATCAGAGTGGAATTGCTTAGGAGCTTCTCTGAAATATCTACATATTTTAAAGTGTTCTTAATGATCATTGTTCAGTTTCTGGTGAGCAGTCAGTCATTTGAGGAGTTGGAAGCCATGACTCCCATACTACCATCCAGGAAAAATCAGAACACACTGAAAAACAGCAATGCTTCTTGTGTCTATCAGAGAATTGATGTCACATATCAAGCCATTCTTCCCTAAATATGACAATGGTGGATTAAGGAAAACCATATCTTACCTAGAGGAAAAGGCCAGCAGCAAAGCTTTTCACTGCAGTCAGTACCAGTAGGAATAATTCAGTGTAACTGATGACCTGCAGGGATCATTGTTTGCACTAATTTGAGAGTGATTGATCCAGGGTATCAGTTCAAGGGGAGATCACATGAATTGCAGAGATTTTCCTCCAAGATACCCACCAGGTTTTCACTGTGAGGAAGAGAGGAAATTCTCCTCATTATTCTAGCAATAGTAGGTTGCACATATTTATTTTGCTATATGTCCAGGGTGTTCTGTTCTACTTAAAAGAAGACTGTCCTTTAAACAATCCATTTTACCAGAACATACCTGATTGGGAAGAAGCAAAATATTCACCTCCATCTCCTTCTAGACTTTGATGTGGCTAAGGAAAATACACAATTCTAGCCATCTATAGATTTACTGTCTGATACAAGGAGGATAGCTAAGAATCAATTTGTAAACATTATTGCTTAGTGGTAAAGTGCCCCACCTCTGTTAGGTCATCTTTTCCATTGATAGTAAGAATCAGTGGGCCCAGGTACCCTATTCTGTGGAGGTGAGCTCCTTGGAGAGCTACTGTGAGAACTCTAAAACCCAAGCATGAGGGCTCTCTGTGAGTTTAGTAGGACCCTATCACAGGCCCCTAAATGCAGGACCTGTATAAACAGTCTGTGATGTCCTACACAGACACTGCCAACTCCTGGACTCAGCTCATGGAACAGACTGGAGATGCCACCTGCAAAATCAGGCCAGAGCTGTTCAGATGACATCTTCACCATTGTCTTCACATAGTGATATTCTGTCCAGCAGGAACAGTTGTGGCTGCAAGGCCTGCAGGGCTGTGGGGGCTGAGGCACTGACCTCCAAATGTTCCCATCCACTTCAGCCCTGCTTCCCAGCTGTACTTCCCATTCAAAAGCAATCCCAAGCACCAGGAATACTGACTGTGAATGACAGGCCCAGAGGCCTCAGTTCTATCCCAAACCTGAGGATGTCACTCCATCCATCCATGCCCACAGCCCCGCAAGTCCCTGCAGGTCCCACAGGCCCCACAGGAACTCCCTAGATGGAAGAGACCAATCTTGGGGAAGGGTTCTACACAGTCTGAACCCCAGCAATTCCAGCCCCAAATCACAACTATTATCTCCAGTAACTGGAAGTCTACCCAACCCAATTGTCCCCCAAATCTACTACTCTTCCCCACAAATGATATGGCAATACTCAGCCTCGACTCTGATCTCAGAGAGAGTATGGTAAGCATGTGAGTCTCACATAATAAGCACACAGGGCGTGTGGTGTGCTCACCAGAGGAGGGAAGATGCTTGAGAAGCTCTTTCTCAAGAAGCCCTCAGGCTGGTAAGTCCAAGAGATAAGAGAGAAGGTCCAAGTAGGTGGTGGAAGATGCTTGCGACTATGCCAAATGCCACAGAAGGGAAGAGGACACAACATGGCCATGAGGAAAGCCAGTGAAGGAAGAGGGGTAGGAAGACACCTCAGGGCAGAGGTAATCCCCTAAATGCTTCCATGGGGGCTAGGTTGTTTCATGGCAATCAGGGGGAGAGAAATAAGAGGAAGTCAAGTCCACCTTCCCATACCCTGTCTCTCTTTCTATGGTGGGTTTATGTTTCCAGGGAGTTGTGGTGGATCACATCATTCCTTCCCCTTCCAAGCCTTCTGCTCTCTTTGGGGGACTTGTTTGTTTTTGCTGGAGTCCAGTGAGGGTATGGGACCCTTCAAGAAAGGATGCAAACAGAGTGGAAAAAAGGAGAAATAAGCAATCAAGTCATGAACACATTTGGTCAAGTGAAAGAAACTGGTTGGTAAAGGCTTCATGGTGTATGGTTTCAAATATATGACATTGTGGAAAAGGCAAATATACAGAAACAGTGAGAACATCAGTGGATGCCAATGGTTGTGGAGAAGGGTGATGAAGGGATGGGACACTGAAATGTTTCTGCTTGATCTTGTAATTTTAGATAAATGCTTTTGTTAAAGCCCATAAAACTGTAAAAAGCAGAGTTCCTTCATGTAAGCTATGGAACTTATTTACTCATAAGGTATCAATATTGGTTCCTAAATTGCTATAAATATACCAAGCAAAGCAAGATGCTAATAATAAGGGGAAACCTATGTGTTAGAGTATATGTGTGTGTGGAGGGATATAATATGGGATTCTTTGTACCTTCTGTACAATTTTTCTGTTAACATTAAACTGCTCTAAATATAATGTTAAAAAACCTGATTTATATTGGGAACAATAATTCATGCTGTACCTCTGTGTCTACCTATTATTACTATTATTATTATTATTAGAGAGGTTGTGGACTTGTCCTTACCTTTTAGTTGCTAAATGACAGTTATTTATTTCACTAAATCTGTATCTGGAGGTAAGTCCCAAGATCCTGGACTCCTACTCTTGTCACAAGATTATAAATGAGTGTCCATGTAACCTGTTGATATTTTATGAGGTAGTATTAATTATTTTCAATATGAAAAGAAAGAATGTGGATAAGGGAAAGAGGAGTCAGGATTTAATGGCCAATGTTTCCGTGCATTCTGTAGCTCAGCCTGAGAGCTCAGGATCATGGGGATGTGGGGGCATACAGAATGCCCTGACTTTTCACTGGCTCTCTCCCACTTGGTTCTCTCCCCAGTCTCCACAGGAAGCCAACTAGGAGCCCACGGAGGCACAGGGAGGGGCTCATAGTTGCATGGTCTTTCCAAATTTAGAAAATGAAATGCTGGCACTGCCTCAGCATTTCACTTTGATAAATTCTTTCTTCACAAATCTGTGTTACAAAAAAAACGATGACTCCTTAGCCAATATTAGGAAAACCAGAGCCATTTACCAAATCTGGCCAGTTCCTCTTTTTGTGAGGCTCAGAACAGTTTTAATCCTCTGCTTCTTTTTTTTCAAGACAGGTTTGGCTTCTCACTGGGGTTCAGAAAGATGGGGGTTTGATCTAATATTTTTGTTCATTCATCTCCTCTTAAAAGAAGCCCTTGGTCCTTGTGCCCCTGCCTTTGCTCAACTCCATGTTTTTTCAATATGATCTTAGTTCCCAAACCAAGCATTTACCCAAGAATGTTCTCTTGGGCCATGTCAACTTTACTCCCCCACAGGCCCAACAATCCATGCATTCTTTTTTCTTTTTTTCCCCATCTGGTTGAGTCATCCTCTTTTTGGTGCATTGCTTCTCAGCAGGGGCCTGTGCCTCTCTGCACTGCACAGCTCTGGGACACCTTTTTTCTTTCCTTTTTTATTTTTTTTCACCAGGTGGTCCTGGGGATTGAACCAGGTCCTCCATCTGATGAATGGGAGCTCAATTTCTTGAGCCACAGCCACTTCCCCATCCATGAATTCTTTAGAAATTTGTAGTTCATGGAGCTACACAAGACCCTGGCTCCCTCCTGGACATAGGAGCAATGGAGCTTGTGCATTCCTGACCAGCTGACATGGCACACAGCACAGCAGGCACAATTATCAGTGTTCACATCTCTGCATGTGGCTTGGGCTCAGCACATCTTTCCATGTCCCCAGCAAATGCCTGTATCCCACAGACAGTTCTCACTTGCACCTGTGTCAGAAGGTGAGCAGAAACCCCAGACACCACATCATCAGATGCAAGGAGAGCAAGAGTGCTGCACATCCATATTCCCATCAGGGGAGAAGTAGGGTCTGGCTGGTGTGTGATATTGGAAGCCCAGCTCCCTTTCATCAAGGTGAACAAATTATGGCAACATTACACTTGAGAGCTCCCTGAGGCATCAGGCTGAAGCCAAGTCCCCAGCTTGAATCATATTCTTGCTGGGTTCCTTCCCCTTCCTTCCTTGGCTTTGTTGGAACTTCTCCCTAATTAATCACCATTGCAATGGTGTGATCTCAGGGTCTGCATCTAGGAAAATCAACCTAGGTGAGTCTGCCACTAACTGTGATGTCTGAATAATTGTTTGTGTTTAGAAACATCTTATGATTCAGATGAAGAGGAATGCAAATAGGGATCACATGTTTACCGGTATGATGTGTTTTGGAGGGATCTTCCTAGGGCACCTTTCCCTGCTTCAGGGGGTGCTGCACCAGTTCAGCCTTCCAAGGACTTGAGTATAGGTTTTTGTTTATTCTCAGAATTCCATTCTTTCCTGAGAATTCCCTTTAAATGGATGTATGTGCTTTTTCAGTCCTTCTTTCAGAGAAAGTTTCCTTTCTATCTCCACCCTTCCCATGCCATCATCTCACCCCTCTATTCCATTGCAGTCTCTTGGGGACAGACTTCTTTATGGAGAGCTGAGTGGGGCAACACTTAGTAATACAATTCAGATTTTGGTCATCTCTGGCATTTTTTTTCTTTGAAGTCTCAATCATCAGCAAAAGCTGGCTTCTGTGATCATAAAACACCATGTCTATGTGTGACCCAATGCTAAGACCCTTAAAAAGAGCACATTTAGAGTCTGTAGTCCAGCATCAGAAACCTCCTGGGTATAGCATTCATTTTACAAATATTTATTAAGTACCTACTGTGTGTCAGGCACTCTGCTTAGTGCTCAGATTGAATTACTCATTTGAGGTCATCACACTCTCAGTACTTATAGTCTACTGTGGGGAGGCACTCATTCACTTAACTCTTATTGATTAGATGCCTTCTGTATGCTTTTTACTGGCCTAAATGCTAGGAAAACAATAGTGGACCAAACATACAAATTCTTAATACCTCAAGGAGCCAGGAAAATATAAATGAGTAATTAGCAATCAAGATCCTTTCACCTAGTGATTAATGCTTTAAAAGAAAGAAACAGAATAATATAGTGTGACTATTTGTAGGACATATTTTAGATAAATTGGTAAAAAGTATTTTCTAAAGTAGCATATCAATTGAGACCTCCATTAGGAATATGCTCAACCCATGTAAAGTACAAAGGGCAAGGGAGAGCCACCAGCAGACATCTGACAGACAGGGAAGCAAGTGGTATGAGTAGATCAGGGGTGAGGGAAGTGGAAGGAGGCAAAGTAAGAGGGGAAGGAGTCATATCAAAGAGGACCTTGTGGAACTGATGAGGAGTATTCGGAGAAAGAATTGCACAGTCTATATTTTGGAAAAAGATCTTGGCATAAAGAGAGATGACTGTGGGCAATAATTTAGAGATCACACTTTTCTAAACTCTGAAGTTCATGACTTCCTCTTCCCCATTCAAAAATATTTACCAGGTAATACCATGAACTACACAATGAAAACTTCCCTACAAATTTAAACATCCAAGTTGTGATATATGACAATAAAGAGATAAAATTAGAAAAACAACAAGATAAAGATATATGTAAAAGACTCAAAATTTTGGAAACTAAATCTGGCACTTCTAAATAGAGCATGGCTCAAATAATAAATAAAAATAGCAATTACAGAGCATTGTGAAACTTAGGAAAATGAAAATACAACAGATCAGATTTTATGTGTTGCTCCTAAGACAGTACTTAAGGAGAAGTTTATAACATTATACTCATACTAGAAAAGAAGGAAAACTTAGACTAGATGATGTGCAATGTCTATCTTCATGCATGAGCTCTAGGAAGTTACTCAAATATTATAAGCAAGGGAAGGCATGATGAGATTTTGATTAAAACAAAAAATTTCTCTGTATAATGTCAATTGTTCATGAAGATGTGGAAAACCAGAAATCTCATCCATTGCTGTTGGGACTGTGAAATGGTAAAACAATTTTGGAAAGAACATACTGCAGTTTCTTATAAAATCAAGCATACACATTCCTTAAGACCCAGCAATTACACTCATAGTCATTTACGCAGTAGAAATAAAAACACATCTGGAGAAGGAAATGTGTGCAAATGCTCATAGCAGCTTTATTCATAATAGCCAAATGTTAGGAAAAAAAAAAACAATGTCTATGAACAGATGAGTTGATAAATAAATTGTGATGCATCCATACAGTGGAATATTAGAAAAAATGAATTAAGTAATATTACATCCAAACACATGAATGTCTCAGAAAAAGTATACTAATTGAAAGAAACCTCATGTACTCCCTATTTGCATTCATATGAAGTTTCATAACATGCAAAATGATCCATGGTGCTAACTTTAAAAAGAGTATGGTTGGGATTGACTTGAGAATGGCAGGAAAGAATCATCAGGGTGATTGTTATACTGTAAATCTTGATAAGAGATTGGGTTATGCAGCTGTATTTCCTTGTCAAAACCCAGAAAATGCACACATTTATTTATTTGTTTCAATGAAAAATTTACCTTAAAAGGAAAAGAAACTGTAAAGCAATGTTTAACACTAACTAATGAATATTACAATGAAGAATTTAAGGAGAAATTGACTGATATTTGAAACTTGCTTTGAAATTCATAAAAGAACAAAGTTGAATTGATGAAAAGATAAATAATAAAGCAACTGAGAACAAGACTATGAAGAATTAAGATATTGGGCACATGATTATTCACTGTAAAGTACTTTCAACTTTGCTATATGCTTGAAAACTTTCATTATAAAATTTTGTGGATGCAGGGCAGAAACTTAATTGTGGGGGATCAAGAATCAATGTGGGCAGACCAGGTGTTCAATACATAGGACTTGAGAATGATTTAAATACAGAAGTTAGGAAGAAGAACAAGAATTTTTCAGTAATTATGGAACTTAAAATTAGATGGGGATGAGCATATTGAATATCATGCATTTAGATTGTTGATGAGATACTTGGAAAACTTACAAATGCTATGTTATCTGGGCAATTATACCAAAGATTCTGGGTTTGGACATGAATAAAAGTCTCTAGCTATTAAATTGGGAATCAGTGGCAAATATTAATAATAAATGCAGAGGTGGTCATATATAAAATTATCAAGTGAAGAAAAGAGAGTTTAACCTGAAGTGTTGAAGTACATAAATGTTTAGAAGCTAGAAGAAGGTGACTAACATTGACAATGAAGAAAAGAAGTGGAAGAAGGAGCATGAGGAAGAGGAAGAGAAGGAGAAACAGGAGATTGAAAATGGATTGAACCCATAAAATTATGTTGAAAGAATTTATTACAAACTAAAAACAATACAAATAATTCCTGTAATGGCAAAGATTCTTGGATGAGAATGACCATTCCCTTTGTGAAAGGAAAAAATAAACTGAAATACACCTCATTTCTGCAGGTCATTAAAATGGAAAGCTTGATTAAGCCATGTCTCCTCATCTTTACATTGCAAAGGATGCCACATATCACAGAGATGGTGAACATCAGAGCCTCTTGCCAAGAAGAGGTTTGTGAGACAATCAGGATCCAGGTGAAATTTGCCCAAGCAGCATATCAAGAGCTTCCAAGTCAAAATTCACCAAACATTGTGCATAATGGAACCTACTTCAGACCCTGATTACCCCCACTCTGATAAAGGAAATGGTCATTGGTTTACTCAGGAGAGCCTAGAAAGAGAGTATCAGTATCAGTATTTCTGATACTCTTGTGTGAAAACGTCACCTAAGATTGGAGGGACGGTGCACCTTATGTAAGTAGCTATGCTTCCTGCTGTTCTTTTTGGCCACCTGCTCACTCTTTCTTACCCCACTGACTTCCTGCTCTCTTGAAACCATGAAAGGATCAATAGTTAGCTCCTTGGTGGGTGCAGTTAAAGTTTCCCCATAAAATTGGTCAACTCTGCTGGTGGGGGTGGGGGACAATGTTTATAAATCTATCACAAGAATTCCCTCCATTCCCTTGCCACTTGCATCAGACTCTCAAAGTCATTTTTAAAAATTCACTCATTAACATCAAAAACATTCACCAAGGCAATTTTCTTTCATTTATCAAATGAGGGAATCACCCTGCTGAGG
This sequence comes from Cabassous unicinctus, assembly GCA_029593785.1. Classification (NCBI taxonomy): domain Eukaryota; kingdom Metazoa; phylum Chordata; class Mammalia; order Cingulata; family Chlamyphoridae; genus Cabassous; species Cabassous unicinctus. Next base: position 3,252 of record JAQZBX010076992.1, on the reverse strand, counting down.
GCCACTTTTACATCCTTGTTCCTCAGTGTATAGATGAGTGGGTTCAGGGTGGGGCTGACTGCCGTGTACAGGATGGCTATCACTTTGTCATTTTCCATGGAGGAGCCAGACCCTGGGAGGATGTAAGTGTAGACAACGGTGGTATAGTACATGCAGACAACCAAGAGGTGGGAAGAGCAAGTGGAGAAGGCCTGGCGTTTGCCCTCAGATGAGCGGATGCGCAGGATGCTGGCAATGATGAAGCCATAGGAAGCCATTGTGAATAGGAAGTTGACCACCCCAAAGTAAACAATTGCGATGACAACTGAAACATTGTTTACATAGGTTGGGCTACAGGCAAGTAGCAACAGTGCGGGCACTTCACACAAAAAGTGATGGATCTGATTGGAACTGCAAAAAGTTAGCCGTGTTATCAAGCTGGTGTGCACAGAACTGTTTATTCCACTAAGCACCCAGATGCTGCCTGCCAGCAGGGCACATAGTGTTCTGCTCATCAGTGTGTGATAGTGCAGGGGCTGGCAGATGGCCACATAGCGGTCATAGGCCATGAGTGTGAGCAACAGCAATTCAGCCCCCAGAAACCAAGTCAGAAAAAACATTTGTGTCAGGCAGCCCCCATAGGAGATGGTGAAGCCCATGCCCATCAGGTTCTCCAGCAACTTGGGGAGAGCAGTAGATGTGCAGAGAATATCTAAGATGGCCAGGTTGGTGAGAAAGTAATACATTGGGGTGTGGAGGGCAGGATTCAGGTAGATGGCCATGAGAATGATGCAGTTCCCTGCTAAAGCCATCACATATAAGAGGAAGAATAGAGTAAAGAAGGCACCCTGGAGCTGGGGGTCTTCTGTGAAGTCCTGCAGGACAAACTCCACCATGAATGTGTGGTTGTTTCCTGCCATCATGTGGGTGAGAGTCTCCCAGGGATCCTGGGAAGCAGCCAGCACCTGGAAGAGGGAAGCACAAGAAATTTGCAGGTGATGTGTCCTCACTGCATAGTGGTCCTGCTAAGACTCTACAGGGATGTATGAGATAGTAACTTTGCCCTAGGGAACACATGGCTAAGATTTTACCTTATGTCCTTACAATAAGGGAGAAAATCTGAGAAATAACTCTCTCTTCTGGAACCCCCATAAGCCTTCCCAGCCCACAGAACACCATTCCCATGACAGCTTCTCCTCCTGCTTGTGGCTGGGAAGGCATTGCTCAGTAATATACATAGAAAGAACAGCCTGTTTTCACTTTAATTGTGAACATTTTCTACATTACCCTGATACATGAAAGCTACTGGGAGAAGGATCATGGAGCCCAGGATGTTGTTTTAGGATCTGAGAGTGGCATGGAAAGCAAAAACAATGGATCATCAGACCAGCACTTGAGACTTCAGAATTCCCAAAGAAGAAACACCAATTCAGCAGGGGATTTGGGGATTTGGCTAAGTTTCATGAAGAAGGCTGAATCAAAGACAAGGTGAAATTTTCAAAGACAGAGGGATGATGTGGGCAGAGGAATGGGCTGGAGGGTGGAGTTCAGGTGGGTGTTCCTAGAAAGTGTCCTGGGTGATTGCTGGTGGGTAAGGACTACTTGAGAAGAAAAGAGCTGTCAGTGTGTGCACCTTCTAAACAGGGCCTGGTCTCTCACCAGTGTCCCATGAAGAGAGATGCTGTAAATTTACAGAACTATGCACCTGGCCATGAACACCCAGAGAGCAGAATTCAGAGTGCAGAGAAAGTCAGAGGTTATGTGGCAGTGGTGACTGTCAGGAGTTCACTCTCCTCAGTCTTTTTGTCCCCCAACCTTATAAGGGGCAAGGAGTGCACAAGCTGATGATCTGAGCCCAAGATGTGTCTCTGAAGGACTAGGGTGCTCATGATGAAAAAAGGACAGAGTGGGGATTCCTCATTTTCAGGGTGCTCACACCTGAGTGTCACTGCCACCACCCATGCAGCAATCACCCCATACACACCCTTCTCCACAGGTCACATGGCCTAACTCATGCAGGCACACATGGCCAGTCCTTCTTTGGCCCCTGCTACCTGAAGTCTACTAGTAATATTCAGGGTGTACTCTACTTGTGCATCTGCAGTTAGAATTTCACACTTCCTGCCAAAGCCCACATGGACACCCCTCCTATAATCCCTGATGCCTGGAGTCTACTGGTAATATCCAGGGTGAACACTGTCTGTTAATCTGTACTTTCAACTTGACACTTCTTGCCCCTGATTCAAAGGGAACTGAGTCAGCCATATCCACCTTATATTACAGACCTTGAAGTTTTCTAGAGTAAAAACCATAGGTGCTGTTTATCCCTTTTACCAATCAGCTGTACAGATGGGGCCAGGGGAATCACAGCCAAGGTGCTTAGAGAATCTGAGGATGTACGATTATTTCAAACTGAAATTGTAAAAGTCTGTTGCAAAGTGATTGCAGTGGCACATATCCACAATATATTTTAGGTCACATCAATACTAAATCTGTCTTTTGAGAAACATTGAAAGGAAAATTAGAAAATTGTACAAAAGACAACAGATAGACAGGCAGTTGTTTATTCATAAATACTATATTTCAGGTCAATAAGAGACATGTGTCCCCAATTGCTTCCTATGTATGTTGAAAACATCCACATTAAAATGAAAGATAAATAGACTTACCCTGATTATAGCGGGATTATAACCTTGAGTTTAAAAACCTGGATTCCTCCCATTTGGGGCCTCCTTTGTTGCTACTCTCCTTTAAATGGGGACTGTCTGCTCAGGGTGGACCCCAAGGTCTCTGGGGATATGGAAGGGCTGAGGAACAGGAGTGGCCCTTGGGGAGCAATTACCTCCAGCCAGAGGTAAACAAAGTCCTGCAGGCACAGTCTCCAGAAAAGGGCTGGGAAAGGACCAGAGTAGGAGACTTGGCAAGCCAGGGCCCTGAGGTCATGGGGAGGTACTTGCAGACCTGTAGCTGGAGAAAACACCTTGTGCTGAGCTGAGGTTCTTAGTGTGATGACCCAGAACAGGGCCTGTGGACAGCCAATCCTGCAGGAAACTCATTTTTTTTAAAGTTTTAGATTTTCAGAATAATGGGAAAGTAGTACAGAGTGCTCCTATGTACCCCACACCCAGTTCCCAGTAGTCAGTGTGCTGCATTATTGTGGAACATTTGTCACAAACAAGGAATCAATTTGATATATTATGGTTAACTAAAGTCCTCAGATGTTTAGATGTCCTCAGTTTTCCTGAATACCCCATTTCTTTCTCAGCATCCATC
>JAQZBX010076991.1:0-14350 GCA_029593785.1 Cabassous unicinctus | reverse complement strand
AAAAAAAAAAAGAGAGAAAGTAGAATATCTTGGATAAGCAATTGACAGCCACTCTAAGCTAGGAAACTTGGGATTTCCATGGAAGGTGTCCATGAACTTAGAGAGGAACAAATTACATATTTATTTTCACTAACCTTTAACTTAAATTTGGCATTTTCTTCATTTATAAATATGGGCAACACATTACAGCAGTATTATCAGTACCTATGACTTCTACTACCAATAATATCATAAATACTTCCCTCTTCTATTGCAGTGGGTGAAAATATTTCTGCTCATTAATACACTGAAATTATAGTACTTATTAAGTTCACTACTGGAGCCTGTTATTTAATGCAACAGTAAAGAGTCATATATATTATTATACCTCAAATTTGTTTTTCAACATTTTTGAGAACTGTATTTCATATTATTATTTTATTTTCTAATGCATTTTATTTTGTGGTTTTTAAAGACATTAGTCTCAGGGGCATCTATAGGTTTTCCAGGCTGCCAAAGGGGCCCTAGTACCACAAAAGGTTAAGAGCTTCTGCTCCAAGCAAAAGTTACAAGCTCAAATGCTTACAGGGCAAGCAGATAGCATAAAGGATTCATGACTGGAAAGAGATACATCATTTAAGAGCCCAATATAATCTAGAGAAACAAGAATTATTGGAAAGTTCACAGGAGTCCAAAACTAAAACCACTGTTTTCCACCCAAATTTGAATGCAATCGAAGAATAAAACAAAAGAATAGGCCAGATGGAATAACTGGCAAACCTGGTATTAGAGAAGCCACTCATGTCTTGGCTTCCACAACTCTTGGGTCCCCATTCAAGAGGACTGTGTAGTGGTGTCCCCTTGAGTCCTGGAGAGTAGAACCTGCAGAAAAATGCATGCTGCAGCCTTCTTTATAACACAAGAAGGTGGGCTGCCTGTTACTGAATCCTGGGCTTAAACCAACGTACCCAGCGGGGCTGGTTTGGGCCCTCCTTCTGCAAGGGAGGAGGGGTCAGAGCCATGCGTTAATTACATTGATGCCAAGGCCAAATATGTTCTCCCTGTTCTATTTCCCTTCCCAAGTTCTGCCCCACTACAACTGTCTGATATAACCTGTCAGGAGTTCTGCAATAAAACTAAATGAAAAGGAAGAAAGAAACACTGTTAATAAAGTGCCAACTATGTGGAGATGCCCCAAATATGAATATAATTCCTTTCATTGTGAAATTCCCTCAGAAAAAATTAAAATCCAAACACTAATCCCTTTACAAGTTTAAGATAAAACCCAAAGGAAATAAAATCTGAACTCAAATCCTCTTGCTCTTGTGAATTAAAAGTCCAAAGTAACTAATGTCTTTCCAACTTCTCCTAAGTGCAGGTTTGAGGGACTTCCACAGCCTCGGTAGAGTGAAGGCTTTTGCCAGTGCTTGCAGCTGTGGCTCTCTCTCACTGGGACTCATGTGGTTTCTGCAGGGCCTCAGACAAGATATTGTTCAATGATGTCTTTTTTTTTTTTTTTATGAACTTAACAGTTTAAAAGTTTCAAAAAGTTAATATTTTCACTGATGTGCCACACCCACCAAATTTAGAAAAGAAGCCAAACCTCAGCTTCTAAAGCAATTACCCGAGAAAAAAAAATTGCATTTCCAGGATGTGGGGCTTAGTAGATTGTCAAAGACCGTGGCCCAAAATGCAATGTGCAAGTGAAGTCGAGGCTGTATATGTGCTAGTGTGTTAGGAAGAATAATGACCTCCAGGAGAAGGCCACGTCCTGATTGCCAAGCATGTGAATATGTCACCTTATATGGCCAGAGGGATTCTGCAGATGTCATTAAGAATCTTGAGATGGGGAGATTACCCTGGATTATCTGGGTGGGCCAATGTAATCATCAGGGTCCTTATATAAGGGAGGCCAGAAGGTTAGAGTCAGAGTGAGATTGGAAGATGCTACGTTACTGGCTTTGGAGCTGGAAAAAGGGGGCCACGAGCTTGGGAATGCAGGTGGCCTCTAGAAGGCAAGGACACAGATGTTCCCCTAGAGCTTCCAGAAGGAACATGGCCCTGCCAATGCCCTGATTATAGCCTAATGGGACCCATTTGGGGCTTCTTTTTTAAAAAAAAATTTTTTTTTATTTTTAAAGAAGCTTTAGATTACATAAATGTTACATAAAAAATATAAGGGATTCCCATATGCCGCACTCCCTCCCTCTCCCACACTTTCTCACATTAACAATATCCTTTATTATTGTGGTACATTTCTTACAATTGATGAGCTTATATTGAAGTATTGCTACTAACCATGGATTACGGTTTACAGTATAGTTTACACTCTGTCCCATAAAATTTTGTAAATTATGACAAAATATACCATGGCCTGTATCCATCACTGAAATGTCATGCAGGACATGTACAATGTCCTGAAAATGCCCCCATATTATACCTATTCTTCCCTCTCCCTCCCATCAGAACCTCTGGTGGCCACTGCCTTTATATCAATGATAAGAGTTCTTCCATTGCTAGAATAATAATAAGTCTATAAAAGAAGAAGAAGAAGTCTACTTTAGTCCATTTTGGGCTTTTGACCTCAAGAACTGTAAGATAATAAATTTGTGTAGTTTTGGGCCACCGAGTTTGTCATACTTTATTACAGCAGCCATAGGAACCTAATACCAGTAGTTAAGATATTGGACCCCAGAGCAATGTTTCCAATCCCAACTCAGCCACTCGCTGAATGTGTGACCTTGGGGCCTACTAGACTATGCTGAGGTCCCTGAACCACCAGACCAGCAGTATTGTATCGTTTAGGGCCAAGACTTCACCATGACATTGCCTATGCCTACGAAAGCCAGGCCTTTACCAGGCCCCGTGCAGTTGGTGCCCACTAAGGCCATTCCCACAGCAAGTGTCTTGGCTCAGCCCTAGGTTTTCTGAGGCCCTCAGCCACCACCATGCTGAGGCCCAATGGTCCCATATTTTTTTCTGAGACTTTTTGTTTATGCCAAGGATCATGAAAAACTTTGCTTTAGGCTGGCACCATGCATAAAAGAAACAAACGAGCAAAAAAAAAGCCACATATAAAAAATAGTCCATATCAAGCAACTACTGGACAAGTTGCAATCATCCATCAGAGTCAAAATATCATGCAGCCTAAAGATTAAGGCTCCCTTTCCAAGTCTTAGAATTAAAAGCCAGATACAAAATTGTAAAACCCTCTACCACCCACTAAGGTCAAAACTGTTCTCCTGTTCACAAAAATCCAAAGGCTAAAGCCCTTCACAATCTTTTAAATATTTATTTTTTCCCCAAATTCCACTCTTTTGCTTTGTTTCTCAGAGTTCTCAACCAAATTCACCCCATATGGAAGGTTTCTAGGGAAAATCCCCTTTTCCTGCCCAAATACAAAAGTGATTGAGAAATAAGACAAAGAAGTAAGGTGAATGGAGAACAAAGTGTCATCTTTATTACTGATGAAGCTGATATTAGAGGGTGTGGCTTTTATGTGCTGTCAAGGGAATAGTGAGGATACAGAAAGAAGCTAGAAATGCTATGATAATGCATGTTCCTCCACATGCAAGTAAGTATCAGACACAGAGAAAATTTCCCGCTTTGCTAAGGATAAAAGCATGGCTTAGATTGACACAGGAAGACTGAACTCAGGCAATGAGTTACATATACTGTTTAGGTAATGGTTATAACACTGGCCACTTCAAATGGCATGAGGCCCACTGCATGGACTTCTAGTTCCTCTAAAGCCCATTTGTTAGACCCAATCCAAATTTGCCCAGGGTAGTGTAAAGAAAGTTTTGCAATACCAGCCAAGTGATGGTTACTTTTCTACTATTACATGAAGAAACTCTAATTTATGCAAGAAGTATAAATGTAGGTGTCATTATATAATGACAATAGGGACAAAGCTTGCAATAACCTAGAAGATCCTGTTGGAGGTGACACTGTCATTTGTGGGACCCTCATGAACCATAAAGATAAAATAAAATGAAACCTATCCCTAACATTTATTTATAAGGCTGACTTTTGTTTTTTATTCTTAGTGTGTCATTTGAACATAATCAGGTGGAGACTGGCCTATTTTTATAGAGGACTTGATTTCCTAGCCTACATTAATTTAGTTACGCAGTGAAGATATTATTAGCTGAAATGTAAAGGCAAATTTCTCTGGACCAGCCTTAGCGCAGAAGTTTGTAGCTGTGGATGTAGGGTTCATCAATTCCCAAGCAGTCTGGAACTGCTAAGGGAGTGCGTTTACAGCTGACATGCTTCCTTCAGTAAATCTGAATCTTGCCCTCTACAGGAAAAGCACATGGCTCTACTTTGTTGGTGATGCATTTCAAGACTTTTGCTGTTATTTTCATTGTAAATTATGGCTTCAAAGTTTATTCATGATTTGCTGATTCACCATCCTGGCCCATTTGTATTCTCTGGTGATATCTGAGAATAATTCATGTTGCTCTGATTCATGCATTTGTAACTCCTTGGTGGGCATGGGCTCTGCAATGGCCCCTGCAATAGCCCAGAGCTCAGGAAGAACTAAAGTCCCAGAAAGCTGCCTTCTTGCCAACGGAAATCAGAGATGCTGTTGAGGATCAAATCAGGGCCCCACAAAAGGCATGTTCAGGTCCCAAACCCTGGTTCCGTGAGTATGAACCCTTTTGTAAATAGAACCTTCGAAGGTGTTATTCGTTAAGGTATACCCAAATGGAACAAGGGTGGGTCTTAATCCAATATGGCTGAAGTCCTTACATAAGCAAAAGAAATTGGACATGGAAGGAGAAGTCACAGGGAGCATCAGCCAGAAGCTGGAAGTCAATGAAAACTGGAAGAGAAAGAAGACAACACTATGTTCATTGCCATGGGATGAAAAAGCCAAGGATGAAGGACCATCAGCAGCCAGACCCAGAATCCCAGACTTTGGGGAGAAAGCATCACTTTGATGATTCCTCAATTTTGGACTTCTCCTAGTCTCAAAACTATGAAACAATAAATTCCTGTTGTTTAAGCCAGCCCATTGTATGGTATTTGTTTTAGCAGCTAGGAAACTAAGACAATTGCTGATGTGGAAGGGATTAGATAGCTTAAGAGAAATCCATCAATACCATGGAAAAAGCTACAGAGCATATATATTTAATTGGTCTTCAATAGAGCTGTATCTCCACGAATCCATAATGAAAAAGAAGTCATTGTGCTGTTTAAAATTATATTTCAAAATATGGAGATACTACTTTAGCTCTGTAGAACCTTTAAAATGGTTACCATATTTTAGGTTTTAGCTCTGTGTTCTTTAAAATGGTTGCAATATTTTAGCTTTTATCTCTGTATTCCTTAAAATAGTTGCAACACTTTAAGTTTTATCTCTGTGCTCATTCACTTCCATTTTTTTTTTTTTAAATCAGGAAGGATTTCTGGCTTGCAGATTCCTTGTGAAAATGGTTTGAGGATCTCACTGTGTTAGGGAAGAATGAATTTTGATGATGATTTCCTGTGCACTAGGCACTTCTTCATTAGTGTCTAGGGAATCATCCTTGTAGAGTATCCTCAGAACTGAAGAAAACCACCATCTTAAGCAGCAAAGCAAATGTAAGAACAGGGACAAAACCGATAAGATTTAAATTCCACAGCCTCCAATCCCCACCACTGACAACCTGATTTTACTGCAAAATGGTCCTGATTCTTGCAGTAACATACTATTCCTAGCCCTGGTTTGACGTTCCAAGATCTCCAAATATTTCAAACAAACACCTGCCCCTGCCACTTACCCCAGGTGTGCCTTAATGTATTGAAAACCTGCGCTCATTTCTTGGATGTGTAGATGTTCGTGGACTGACTCATCCCTACCAGCGGCTTTCCATCTGCTGCTTTGTCTGTCTCATTTCCTATTTTGGTTCAGTTTGGATCAAGGCCAAGAGGTCAAAGTTTTCCATGGCAGGGAGACATCCATGTGTGTGTACACTGTGCCTGGGGGCAGCATGACATCTTGGCAGAGCATGTGACCCTTTCCAGGGAAATAGTTATGGGTTTTTTCTTCACATGGAGGCCCAGGGAATCGTTAGTTATACAAAACTTTGAAATAATTACTATAGAGAGAAAGAGAGAGCCAATATTGTAGTCCCAATATTTTTATGGCTTACAAGATATTACCATTCTTTTTCTAGAATGATGTCCTGGCCTGAGACATCTTGGTTCTAAGGCTTGGGTGAAGGTATCTATATTGTCTGTGTTGCCTGGGACATACTGCTCATATTACTCTATCAGAAATGATTCTTCCAAAGCTAAGGAAGTCAGCTCAGACTCAAGGCATCCTGGAACCTCAGTGACACTGATTCTGGGGGAAAAGAAGTGAGACTCAAGATGGGTTACATAACCCAGTGGTGGGGATGGCTCTTGATGAGGAGAATGCACTATGTAATGGGACTGTGAACCAAGCTGACATCACTGTTCTTGTTCCTGGGGTATGATCTGGTATGTAGGGATTGGCAGTAGGGGTTCTTGCAGCAGAAATACTAAAACTTTGATTGTTGATGACTTTTTAGATCCATGTGGATAGGACTCCAATTGGAGATTTCAGTGAGGGGCCAGACAGAAGACAAGATGTCAGGCCAGACTCAAGCAGGAAAGGATCAGGCAGGATTCCAGACTCAGAGGGGAAAAAACAGAGCATGAAGCAGGGATATGAGGCAGTAGAAATCAAACCAACAAGGTAAACACAAGTGAGGGCTAAAGGGGAGTTTGAACTAGTGGACATGGGTTTCCATGGCTTAACCCTAAGACCAGGTCTACAGCAGGGTTCTGCTACCTCAGCACTATTGACATTTTGGACTGGATAACTCTTTGTTGTAGTGGATTGCACTGTGCATTGTAGGGTTGTTTAGCAGTACCCCTCACCTCAACCCACTAGATGCCAATAATAATCCTCTAATTGTGACAACTAAAAATGTCTCCAGAAATTGCCACATCCCTCCCTAGGGGATAAAATCACCCCTGGTCAAGAACTACAGCAAAAGATTAATTCTGCCTTCACTGGCAGAGGGAACCACTGTCTTAGGATTGGTTCAGGAATGGTGCACAGATGCAGGGTCTCAATGCCTGCAGATAAGTAGGGATAGGGCTTGACAAAAACATCTGAAAGTCTCAAGTACCAAGCATGTTCCTAAATGAGACCAAGTGTTGGAGGTAGAGTGTAAAGTTAAGAAGAGGAGGGAGATGGAAGATGGAGATGTTAAGGTGAAGTTAGGTCTGGAAGTCTTACTAGGTCAAGACGCCAAGTTGAGAGTTTAAGGTAGAGGACATGTCAGCTCCTGTGGGCATGACTGAAGCTAGACCTATTATTATGAACTCCCAAGCCTCACCCTCTAGTGCATTTCTTGATCAAAATCCTTCTTTTTAACTGAGTACTGCAAAGACTCAGGTGGATACTTAATGACGGAGTCCGTGCTTGTCACTCTACCCTGATGGCCCATTCTCTTCTGAAAAAGGGTTGACTCACTGGTTTTGTGGTGAAAAGCCTTGCTCACCTACATCTCCATGTAACTTGCTAGCCATAGAAGCGCTTTGAAGGCTCATGTGAAATCCAATTACACAAGAAGGTCCAAAGCCCAGGATGTTTTCCATGCTGAATCTTGTCTATATTTTTCTTTTCCTGAGAGAGATATTGTTACTTGGCCTTGGAGCTAGGTTTGAAACATATCTTTCAGCTTAATTCCTATGATCATGGCTGACAGGCTTTCTTCATGGCTTGTATCTGCTGTGTGCTCCCAGAGATGGCCTCATGTGGGTCCCCCTCAGTAGATCTTCCACTCCCAGGAATTTGGCCATTTCTAAATTCAGGAATCCTGCCACTTTAAGTGGTCATGTTGGTTCTCCACACAGCACATCTTTTTTTTGAGAGAGAGAGTTAAATGTCACATAGTCAGCAAAAAAACCGTCCTGAGCAGAGAAAGCCATGTCCTGACTGAGGAAGGGAAATGGGAGCTTTCCAGGGACACAACAAAAGAGTGAGCAAATGGTTTGAATGGAAACATTTTTGCTTTTACGTTGGCGGGGACTTAATAGAAACAAAGCAATGAGCCATTTAATTGTCTATTGAGAGATTCATGACAGCCTTTTAGTGGAGGGGAGAAAAACATTTTTTGTTGTTTTTGTTGAGGTATATATTTCCTTGTTTTGATTTGTGACCTGGAGATGCTTTATTCTTCGCAAGACCAAAAAAGGGCAAAGAAAGAGGTAAATGTGAGAAGTTAGGCTGAAAGCTAAATAGCCACATACAGCTGCATATGCAACATTCGAAATTGTTTTTGAGGGAATACAGCTTTACCATTTATGTCACAAGGATTATTATTAACATTGAGAAGGGTAAGCATTAGGATTCTGTTTATCTCTTATCGTTGAGGGGGATGGCTACCTTAATTTAGGTCATTATAACCTACAAATGAATGACAATAATTTGCATTTTGAATTTCACAAGCTTATTTACTTTTCATATTTCATACTTCACACTAAGTTTACAGATTCAAGTCAATTCAATTACTTTGCATATAGGCTATATAAACAAAGAGAATTTGAATGTTGTTTCATGCAATAAACATGCTTTGATTCCTGCATGTAACTTCCTGCTGTAAAAACTGAACAGTACTTTAGACTTGATCATGACATATTACAACAAAACTTAAAAATAAATAAGGTTTTCCTAACTACATGTGTGGATGAGGATCTTTTTTCTAGCCATTTTCAAAACTCCAGTTTTAGGCTTTCAAATAAATTTGATAACAATGTGAATAATAATAATTACTAATATTTATTGATTGCTTTCTATGTGTCATTCTATGTGGAGATTTTTCACATATTAACTCATTTTTCACTACCATTAATCCTTATCAATCCTGTCATTGCTGTAACCTTAGGGCCTGAAACAGTACCCAGCATATAGCAGATGCCCAGTTCATATGTGCTGACTGGATAATCCTTAGGACTTTCTGAAGTCATAGTCTACCTCTATTTTACAGACAAAGATACTGAGGCTTGTGAAGATCAATTTGCGTCATATAACAGCTGGTAATGGTTAGAGCAAGAATTTCTAAAACTCCCAAACCTTGTGCTAAATTGTATATCAGCATTAAAGACGTTGGAGTCTTAAATCGAAGTATCTTTCTAGAACGGGGATAACAGCCTTGATACTTCCCGTCCTGATCTCTCCCTTTAAGAACGCTTCAGTCACCTTGGCTCTTATCATAGTTTTCTCCCTCACCTTTGAAAGTCCTATTTCCCTCCGGCTACTTTCCAGAGAACTTGCACTTTGTATTACGGTTTATTCCCCCTCTCTGTGCTGGGTCTGTCAGTTCAACAAAGTGAGTTCCCTTGGAGAAGTTCTGAACTGTCCCCAGCACGTGTCCACCCGGCTGGCTCAGTTTAGATGCCAAAAGGATGAATGAGAGAGCTCTGGGTCAAGGGTGTTCCATTGCATGACACCGCAAGACAGCAGCTGCTCATGTGTCCCCATCACAAGCAAGACTCAGGCAAATGTGCAACAACACATGCGTGATCGCCTGTCTTGTCTCCTTAGGAATGTTCCTGGGAGGGGAGGAGAACACGGTCTCTGATTTAGGTGCCCAACACCAGATGACTCACAGTCTTAAAAATGAGTCTTTTCATCCCCTTGTATTTGTCATCCTCTTATTTTTTTATAGCTGTGTAGAGAAGACTCAAAAAAGTAGTTACCTATTTGAGGCTGTCACCTGTCAATGACAGCATCAGAACAAGACCCACAGCCATGAAGGAAACAATTCAACCAGAGTCTTTTTTTGTGATTCATAGTAAAAGTAAAGGACTCACAGTAGACAGCATGTGTTGGGAGCAGAGTGGCTGCATATCAGGGCAGCTAATGCAGCACACTGATTCTTTTTCAGAAAGTTTGATAAACTTGACTCTGAGTGTTGTGGAATTGTGTTCTGGTAGCAAAGAAGACAGGCATGCACTGTGGATCATAATTTTCTCTAAACATAACCTGATAGCCCCGAGAGTGCAGGCAAGGGCTGCTCTCTCTCTGAGTGTGCATGAAGGTCTGATGAAGGTCAAGTTGGGGTCCTGAATTCAGGTGGAGCAGAACTACCTCCCCTCCAAGTTCAGGCAGTGTTGGAGGGGAGGGTATCTGAGCACAAAATGTAGCAGGTAGCAGGAGTTCAATGCATGGTTTTGTTTGTTAAATGAACAAGAAAGAGTTCTTTATAAAAATTCAGGGCATTGGAATCTTTAGGTCAGTGCATGGGAAATTCAGGGGGGTAATTTCATGACTACCTTCTGAGAAAATCTAAAGCAGCAACAGCTGCTTTTTCTTAACTGAGAGATCAAGAAGTTATCAATTAGCAAAGAAAGAGGGTGGTGGCTTTTGGCCTTCCTTCCTTTGGGATCAGTACTATTTAGTTAGAAGGAAAATATTCTTTTTACTTTAAAAACATTTTAATAAGATATCTGATCTATTAGGCAATTTCTTCCTACTGATTGACATTTGTACACAGATTGTAAAACCAAGTGTGAGGGGAAATGGGCTTAAATTCTATGCATTCCTTATTTTTGTTACTAATAAAATTCCCTACACCCCAGATGCATTTGGGGTTTATTTTGTATAATTTAAATATCTTCCCTTTTTTGTAGTTATGAAGTTTGTTTGGGCAGTGCATGTGTGTATTGTGTGTGTGTGTGTGTGTGTGTGAAAAAGGGAGAGAGACAGGAAGAGGGAGAGTATGAGAGAGAGATGGAGAAAGGGAGGATGTTTTGTTTTCAGTGTCTCAAAAGGCTTAACTTGGTTATACAAGAATGATCTCAATTTTGTTTTGCACATATTTTGCTCTGAATTTTATCCAGAAATTTAAGTCTGGATTAACTCTTCTGTGGTTAAAAACTGTTTTAATTCCAGCAACCTCAGTTGGATATTCTTTAAGAAGAGAGGTCTAATATATTTGGCCCTCAAAATTTAGGTCCTCATATATTTCATAATATTTCTAATGGATTGGCCTTCTGCTTGTGGCCTTTGAAACATCCAAGCAGGGCTTTGAAACGAGGACCAGTATATGTTCTATTTTGCCTGTTTACTAAATTTGCTTTCCAGGACTCCTTCCTGACTGCATACCTCAATCCTCGGAACTTGCCAATAAACACCCAAACTAAAACAATGCTCCCACTCACTTAGGTGTCTTGACTCCTATCCACTAGTCGTTTAACCATGTCACAGCTAGGGTAGACAGAATATTAAGGTCCCAACCTGTCTGGGTAGATCTTAGACCAGCTCCTTATCAGTTCTGAGACTTTGGACAATTGGAGAGATTTGAAATTCATACTTTGACTCGACAAAATTTTGAAGGCTCAAAATTGGAAATCAAGTAAAATTTATAATCCATTGAATCCAAGGTTATTCTAAAAGAAAAAGTGGATTCCAGGCATCTCATATAAGAGATTCATGGTGATGACCCACTTTAGTCATATGTGAAACACCAAAAGTTGACTTAAAACTTCAAGCTGATGCAAATATGACACTGAAAGGCACAGCCCCTCTTGGGATTTCAGAGTGCCTTCCTCTGCCTTCACACAGGATGAGCTCTCAATCATCTCAACCAGATGGACACCAAAAGCTCTTGGAAACACTGTCTAGAGACCCATCAGGCTGCTCCCACTTTCCCCACAGGAAAAGTATTCTCTATTCAGGTCCTCTTATCTTGATACTTCTTCCTACTCCTTTTTAGGTTAAATATATTTCCTCTTGTTCAGATATAAACAGAGATGTGAGAAAGCTCAGTATCCTCTATTCAAGAACTCATTATTTCCTTTATAAGATGAGGTTGATGATATTTTTTTAACATATGCCATTCTATTTAAAATTCCATTAAAAATATGTAATGATCTCTATTAAATTAAAACATTTTATAAAGAAACAAGTTAGTGTCTGAAGCCTAATTGTGTGCTGTGAAGGAGTTGATAGAGATTATTATAATTAAAAACAACACCAAACAACAACAACAACAAGCAGCTATTTAGCCAGTGGCTATTACTTTGGATGCCTATTAGCAGGAGAAATAGAAAGTAATAGCAGGTGTTCTTTCTATAATACTTTATAATATTTTGTTTGTTAACTGTTTAATTCAGTGGTACAGTGAACCAAACCCTTTCACAATGTACTCCATCAGGGGAATGTGAAGGCATAACTTTGTCTAGGTAAAAGACAGTGCCTTCTTCATCTTTGGACTCAATTTCTCCTTCCCCTCTCATACTTAATCTAGTTCCTGGAAGACAGTAGGCCTGTACAGTATTGTTGAGTGAATAGATGGGGTAAATCACAGAAATGATTCCTTAAACTAAACTATCTGTAGCTGGCAGCTTGTGGGTGTACAATGGCTTTTGCAAAGATTTGGGCAGAAATCTGAAATCTAGGTAGGGATTCCTAGTAAGTCAGAAGGAGTCATCTAAATAAGGTCAGAGAGAGATGAAACAGGTATTTGTATTAGTGAAAGAGCTGCCTTGGATCCTATCTTGAAAGTTTTCATGAAAAGGATCTTTAAATATAACATTTAGTAATATTATTTGTTTATTTATTTTAATAAAGTGGGTTTTGTGATGTTACAAATAAAGTAAGTGAAAAATAGTCTATTTTTTTTAGCTAACCACATGATTGATCTGTCTAGTGGCAAAGTATGCTAATGATAGCAGTTCTGCTATAATGCCGCATACATGTTCCTAAAAAATCACTCTGTTACACAACATTGCACAGCGAAAATCACAGGGCTTATGACAAAAATGGGGTTAGGGACACAACACTCAAGACTTCATCAGTGATAGAGAGAAAAGGTAGGCACCTCATGAAAATGGTAGTACAGTTAGTTTTATACACGTTGAATGGTTTAGAAATACTTAGCTGCAGCAATAAACAAAGTGCTTTACCATGAAAATATAACCCTGAAGTTTGCTTGTTGAAGTTTGCTTGTCGGAGGGTTTGTAGCTTGTGAGTTATTGTGAAGTGTTGGAAGAAGGTTATCAGAAATTGGAGGGAAAATTGCAACAGCAGATACGACTGGATGAGACCCATCATGCTGGTGGTGAACCGCAGTGGCCAGGCGTGCACGCCTGCCTGCATTTTGTGTATTCCTACGTGGCTCAATTCAGCTGGGTGCAGTTTCCTGCGTTCACCTACTCTTTCTTGCATAAGAAACTGTACATAGCAAACTCAAAATCTCCACTATGCTCAAATTTTTCCTTGATATATCAATTGCTTTGGGACAAATTCATGTTTTCAAAACAAGCATTCTTGCAGAGTTGATTGTGTAAGCAAAGTAGCTAAGGATGATCATAACTAACACATATGGGGTTCTTATGTATCGAGCACAGTCCCAAGCTTTTTACATATACTTAACTCATTAAATCCTACTAACAATCCCTACTAATAATTCCTGGTTTGATGATAAAGGCACTGAGGAATGGACAGGTGGAAACTTGCCCAAGTTCACAGAACTAAGTGCGTGAGACTCCAGCTTTTGCTCTCCTAACCACTCTCTTCCATTCTTTCCTCTCAACTGAAACGGAAAGTAACCGCCTTTGAGTGTTCAGCTTCAACTTTACAGAGCTGCATAAACTGTCAGACGTAACTGACATACCAGATATTAATAGCAAGATGCATTAACTCCTTCCAACATTCATATTCTTTTGGAATATGACCCAAAGGGACTGGCAATGGAGGAACTGTTTCGGAGAATGCCAGGAGAATCTAATTCACTAACTCACTCTCTGCTTTCTTCTCAACTACTTAGGCAGAATTTTCACGATATGATCACGGAAAGCAGTGGGCAGGGGAAGGGCAAATAAAACTCTTATAATTACATTCCTGTACTTGGCTAGGGGTGGATCTGTATTCGGTGAGATTAAGCCCTATTATACTTTCATGTTTAACAGTTACAGAATTGAAACTTGTCCCTCAGGACAGGAATTTGCCATTTCGTTCCAACATTCCATGTGTCCTGAGCAAATCATTGCATGATGTCATCTAATCCATTTGTTTTTATATTTCTCTCCCTTAGTTTGATACTGTCTCTTTTCTTTTCTGGTCATTCTACCACATTGTGAGTTTTTGTTTGCTCTCTTCCTCACCTTTTTAAAATTTTCTTTTTTGCTGGTGAAGGGTGACAGGCAGAAAGGAATAGAAAAGCAAAACCACTCTAGGCTTTGAAAGAATGATAAATAAGTGGATCTCTTCACTTATACTTACTTCTAAAAATGTATCTTTATTTTCAACTTTTATGGGTCTCAAAATATTTAAAAATTAAAAGTTATAAAAGGTGCCTTTCAACTTTATAAATTAGATGTTAATTAAAAAAAAAAAAAA
>JAQZBX010076990.1:0-14349 GCA_029593785.1 Cabassous unicinctus | reverse complement strand
ATGCCCCACTCCCCACACCTCCCACACTCTCCCACATGAACAACATCCTTCATTAGTTGCAATTGATGAATGCATCCTATGGCTTTGCGACTGAGCATGGATAATTAGTACACATTGTAGTTTACACTCTCTCCCACACAATTCTGCAGGTTATAGGAAGTATCTAAGGGCCTATATCTGTCATTGCAATGTCATTCCGGACAATTCCCAAGTCCCAAAAAAGCCCCTGTATTACACATGCTTTTCCCTCTCCCTGCCCTAGAGCCTCCAGTGGCCACTGGCTCCACATCAATGTTGTAATTTCTTCCATTGCTAGAATCTCAATAACTCTTTAGTAGAATACCAGTAAGTCCACTCTAGTCCATGGTTCATTCCCCAATCCTGAGGATTCTGGGACAGTGACATCCACTACACCTCCAATTGAGAGGGGGCTTCAATCCCATACAGTCAATGAATGTGGCCTCGTTTGCAGTTGTAGGCTCTCTCATTTCCTTGTTATGCTGGTTGTCAATCTTCACCTTTTCGTTAGTTGTCCTGGGTGAGTCCAATGATCTGGAGATTGGTGTTGCAATTCTGCTGAGGCTCAGTACAGCACAAAGATTCAAGTTTCTTGGATATACACCTACCAACTCCAGCACCAAGTATAGGTTCAAATAGAAGAGACAAGTAAGTGATGGGTAGGGAAGCCATAATTGATTCCATCTCTGTCACTCTCAGGGGCACCAATTCCAAAGTCATGCCTACTGGCAAGGCACCAAACTCCAGAGCTATCTACCTGACCATAAGAACTGGGTGTCTCCAGAGCCCTCAGGAGCCCCACTATTTGGGGTAGTATCCACTTTGGCAGTCTATGAGATCCTGTTGAGATGTGCATAAGAATTACCTCTGGGATGACCTCCCAACTCACTTTGAAGCCTCTTAGTCATATAAACTCATTTGTCTTTACCTTTTCCCTCTTTTATTTGAGGTCTATTTCCAGTTGCATTGCCAGTTGGTGCATGGTAGTAATACCTCAGTGCCAGGGAGGCTCATCCCTGGGGTGCTGAAGGATGATGGTTATTCTTCTGTAATTACTTCCTGCTGGTTAGGGGCAGTAGACCCTACCTGACAAGGTGTAAAACCCCCTTGCTATTCTATCACAGTGGGAGGAAGATGAATTTGGCATCGTGGGTGAAGGTGGATGAAATCCCCTAAGGCTAACAAGATGTTGATTCTGCAAGGAATATACTTAATTACAACTTTAAGGATATAGGGTCCCACTAAAAGGATACTAGACCAGAAAAGTAGAAAAGGCCAGGTGTCTATAAAGGCTGCATCTTCCTGAAGTTGGTGGGCTTTATTTTGCAGGGTTTGCAAGCTGTTTAGGACTATTTCAGAGTGATTTACATAGAGATGGCATTCTCCCTTAAGGAAAAGTCATGTTCCTCCCTGGGCTGCAGTTAGCATGTTAAGTGCCCTGTGATTTTGCAGCACTATGGCAGCTACACAGTCTGTTTGCTATTTTAGAGCTTCTAAGGCTGGTTTCTTTTATGCTGTTTAATTCTAGGGAGTGATTGTAATAGATAATGGGGTTTGGTATAAATTGCTGGTCCCAGGTTTCCATGGTGGTGGTTATGCCTAAGACAGCTATGAGGGGGATGAGAAGAAGCATTGTACTTTTATTTATTGTACTGGAAGAAACTACAGGAAATAAAAAGACAAGGTTTCTTAAGGGGTGCCTTGCTTGCCCTCCCCCTAGCAATAGGTGTTTGGGTTAGAGTTAGCAGGAACAGCTGGCTTTGACACAGATACTACTTAGCTTTGTTTCTTGAAGAGGTATTTCAGGCTGTCCAATGACACTCATATAACCCACCTGGTGCTGTTGGTGAGCAGGCACTTCCTTGGGCAGCTGACTTCCCTCAGGATAAGTGCACCCAGCTGGCAACTTCTTTAATTTTAACAACAGCAGGAGTGATCAGAACCACAGAATAAGGTCCCTTCCATTTTGGCTCTAATTGAGAGTGAGGTCTGCTCTCCTGCTAGGTTTTGATCAGAACCTGGCTTCCAGGGCCTGGGTGAGGAAAGGTTACCCATAGACCACCTTGAAGGGGCTAAGCTGGAGTGGGTCCTAGCCACCTCACTTGCTGTTTCCCTTCTGCTGTGAAACAGCCCTGGCAGGATGGCCTGTGGTCTGCCAACCCTCCCCAGGTTATGAGTGGGACAGGTTCTGGGATAAGGGCTAGGATGAAGCCCTTGGTTAAGCATGCCTTTCACCTGGTGTGGGATGAAGACTGAGAGGTCACCCCCAAGTTAATTTGATGGTTTTTTAAATTAAAAGGGCTGTTGCCCCCACGGCTCTTAGGCAAGGTGGCCATTATTTTAATCCACACTGAGTCTTACTGGGCCTCCCTTGTATGTGATGGATTGCTTCTCCCTTCTTTCAGATTTTTCTCTTTAACTTTGACATTTGACATTCTGAGTAGTATTTGTTGAATAGACAACCAATTGCTTATGACTCCAATTATGGAGCTTTAAAATACATGAAATTAAGAAATGATTGATCTACAAGGAGTAAAATCTACAATTATAATTAGAAATAATTTTTCTCAATAATCAATAGAATCATGGTAAATGTGTAAAAGTGAAAAGCAAAGTACTAAAAAGTTAAGGTCATTTGATATGATATACATTAACCTGGAAGTGTTTAGGAAGTGTGTAATGATAGACCTCATCATTGTCAAGCTCTTGTTCATTCAAATGAGACCTTCAATTCACTGCAGGTTGCCTCTCCATTTGAGTTATTGCCTAGGTTGGTAACTGACCCCTAAAAAATAAATGTACCTACTATATCTCTGATTGTGATCCCGGAGTTGATGTTGCAGTTTTGGACTCCTGCAGCAGCCAGCAATGGCTCAGTATGGCCAGATGTACCATGGATATTGCCTCCAGGCTGGCACCATTTCATAGTGCTGAAGGGTGCTATGCACCAGGCTGGTGAAATACTGGAGCCTACCTTCCTATCTTCTCTCTAGGGTCAACAGTGCTGCAGCATGCTGGCTGTGGGAAGGACATCCCAAGTGGAACAATCATTACTAGAGTGATGTGAGTAGAACTTAAACACAATTGCCATCATGGGCTGCTCCCATGGAGAGATAACATGTAGGAGCTTGAATCTATTAATTGCAGCTCAAAGAGAAACTTATGCATTAGGTAGTGCATTAATTAGTATTAATACTAAAATAGGAGGAATATATCTCTCCTGTTCCAAATACATGCCTGATGATTACAGCAGTATATTTTCTTTTCTAGACCATATGCAGAGGGATGTTAAAAGTCCTGGTAAACTTCACTTTCTATTTAGTTAATGAATGTACCTGAAGCAGATGCTTCAATTTATTGTACATTAGCATGCCATGTAGGATACTTTTATATTTTTGTTCATGTAAGATTTTAAAAATTGTTATTCCATTGAATTTTATTTAAAATAAAAATAAGATCATTAAAATATGCATCTCTGACACAGCAGTCCAGGGTGTATTTTTCTTTCCCCATTCTTCCCATCTAAAAACCCAATGTGAACTGTCAATTTAAACCCTTATACCCTTCTCTGGTTTTGCTAAAAAATATCCCAAACTCTAACCTACTGTTCTGTTGCATGTCTGCATTCATAGTATCAATTTATTCAAAATGTGACTACTTAGGAAACTGGTGTTTCTTGGATATAAATCTTTTGCTCAATTAAAAAAAGAAAGAAATGTCAACCAGCTGTGAGATTTAGAAAGTTAAAATAGAATATCCCTTTTTATGAGGAGGTTCAATTGCCAGTCTTGCTGGGATCAGAATATTGGACCTCTCAAGACCCCTGCAATTTCAACTTAACATGTATGACTAATATTGGAATAGAAAGAAAGGAAGCAAGAACTTACTTGTTCCTGCCAGTTTCACATCAGGGGTATGGTGCCTGGTATTTCTTGGATTTTATAAGCATCTTATTTGTCCTGTAACCTGGAGTGAAATGGGTGGACAGGGGGAGCCAGAAATAGGTACTGACCACAAGCAATTATGCCATATTCATTCCATCTTCATCTGGTTTAAAAAATATTTTGTGACATACCATGGCTGAGGCTTTTTTAGATTCATAGTGGCTCCCTTAAGTGATAGGACTGTAATTAGATCTTTTAAAAATAGATTGCTTTGTTTATGTAATATCTGTATCCAAATATGTCATTAAAAACCTTTCTGCTTTGGATAAGTTTGTTTCTGATAGGAGAGCAGATATAGAATTAAGGAAGCAGTGGTGTCAGTAAGCAAGAAAATGAGGCCTTAATTTCCTCTCCTGCCTCCCTCCTTTCTGCCCTCCTATATTTATTGAAAGCTTGTTATTTGAGAGGCACCATGCTTGGTCCTGGGATTACTCCAAAGGA
Organism: Cabassous unicinctus; assembly: GCA_029593785.1. Lineage (NCBI taxonomy): Eukaryota > Metazoa > Chordata > Mammalia > Cingulata > Chlamyphoridae > Cabassous > Cabassous unicinctus. The sequence goes on along the minus strand of JAQZBX010076990.1, from coordinate 9,946 downwards.
AAGTCATGGCCCCTGTTTTCAAGAGCTATATGTCTAATGAGAAAATAGGTCTAAAAAGACTACTAACATATATGCTGCTAAGGGCTGTAAATGGAGGCGTGCATAATGCCCAGGAGAAGCATTGAGCAGTGTACATTTCAGTCCCTCTGGAGCAAGACAGATTTCAGCAAGGAGGAGACACATAAAATGACTTTTGAATGATTTACCAGGAGGAAAAGTGAAGGAAGATCCTTTTAGGAGGGGGGAACAGCATGGGTTAAGGCACACAGTGCTAGATAATAAAGTGAAAGATGATGATCTGGCATCTGGAAAGATAGGAAGGTGGGAGATAATGCATCATTTTGTAAGGCATAGTAAAGAATTTTCACTTTCATTTCAAGGCAATGGAAAGGCCTTTCTTGAACACAACAAAAACTGGTGAAGAAAATATAAATCCATCCAATATGTAACTATATTATTTGAGAACTGTCTTCATTTCCTAGGTGGCTTGAAACAACAGGAATTTACTTTCTCATAATTCTAAAGCCTGGATGTCCAAAATCAAGATGTCAGCAGGGTACTGCTTCCTGTGAAATCTGTAGCAGAGAATCCTTCTCTTCCCCTTCCTGGTTTCTGGTAGATTCCCAGGAATGCTTGGTTTTCATTGGCTGGCAGCTGCAGCTGAAGCTGCAGCACTTAAGTCTCTGCCTCTGCCAGGATGTGGCATTCTCCCCTGTGTCTGTCTGTCTCTGGGTCCAAATTCCCCTTCTCTTATAAGGACACCAGTCTTATGGGATTAGCGCTTACACTAACCAAGTTTGAACTTATCTTAACTCATCATATCTTCAAAGACCCTATTTCCAAATAAGGTCCCAGTCATAGGACTGGGGTTAGGACTTGAACATATCTTTGGGGGGATGCAATTCAATCCATAGGGAGAACCTATTATTTTCACACCTCTATGTAAATCTTCTAGTAGCTCAACTCATGGAAAGGCCTAAATGCCAGATTCAATTCCAGGTCCTGAAAGCAATCCTTACCTATTAAAGAGTAATTTATAGAATTCTAGACCAGTTAACCCAGTGACTCAATACCAAATCACTCTGGTTACATATCCCAATTTTTCGATCATTTCTAAGTTCTGTTACTTGCAAGCTATATGGCTTGGGCCAATTATTTAAATTTTCCAATCAACAATATTCACCTCAGTAGACCAGAGATAATAGTACCCTTCCCTTTTAAGAATTAGTACACTCTCTGCTCCTTGGAATGGGCAATGTCCAACATCAGCTCTTGTTATTTTTCATGGGTGAGTCCAATCAACTAGAGAATATGTATTGCAACTCTGCCAAGATTCAAGGCTTAACTGGCACATGAATGAACTAAAGATTTAAGTCTCTGGGACATATATTTAACAAGTATGGTGTGAAGATAGTTTCACCAAACTTCCCCATCATAACTAAGCTCCCTCTCAATTAGAAACAGAGTGGGAATCACCATTCCAAAATCCCCATGATTGGGGTATGAACAATTGACTAAAGTAGACTTAATATTATTCTTTTTTTAGACTTATTAGTATTCTAGCAATAGAAGAACTTTTATCATTGATATAAAGGCAGAGGCCACCAAAGGTTCTGAAGGGAGAGAGAAGGAATAATAGGTACAACATGGGGGCATTTTTGGGACATTGGAATTGCCCTGCATGACAATGCAATGATGGATACAAGCCATTATATATTTTGTCATAACCTACTGTGCAGGATAAAATGTAAACTATAATGTAAACTATAGTCCATGGTTAGTAGCAATGTTTCAGTAAGTGTTCATCAATTGTAACAAGTGTACCACACTAATGAAGGAATTTGCTAATGTGGGGAAGTTTGGGAAGGGAGGGGTTGGAGCATATGGGAATCCCCTATATATTTTTCTCACCCTTTTATTTTTTAATAATTATTTTTTTATTTTTAAGATACTTAGATTACATAAATGTTACAAAAAAATTGTAGAGATTCCAAAATGATCCCCCTCCCACTCCTCCCACAACCTCCCACATAAACATCCTTCATTAGTGTGGCATATCACCTGCAATTGATATGCACATCTTGGGGCTTTGCCACTAAGCATGGATCATAATTCACATTGTAGAACACTCTGTCTCCCACACAGTTCTGCACGTTATAAGATGATATAAAATGGCCTATATATGTCATTGCAATGTCACTCAGGATAATTCCCAAGTCCCAAAAAGCCCCTGTATTACAACTGCTTTTCCCTCTCCCTGACCCCAAAGCATCTGGTGGACAATGCCTCCAAATTAATGTTGTAATTACTTCCATTTTGTGAATCACAATATGTCTATAACAGAATACCAGTAAGTCCACTGTAGTCCACAGCTCTTCCCCCAATCCTGAGGAGTCTGAGATGGTGATGTCCACTCCAACTCCAAGTGAAAAGGGGATTATATACCATGGACAGGATGGATGGGAATATCCTACCTGCAGCTGCTGGCTCTAACCATTCCCTGGAATGGCCGTTGCCCATCAAGTGTCCAGGGTGAGTCCATTTAGCTGTAGAGGAGTTGCAGCTCCACCAAGATTCTGGGCCCAGCTGGCACATGGACAGCCCAAAGACTCTAGTCTCTGGAAATACACCTACAAACCCTGGCACCACATATAGGTTTTAATAGAAGGGACAGATGGACCATGTGCAGGGAAGACATATTTGGGTTCAACTCTGTCACTTTCAGGAGCAAGGATTTCAAAGTAGGGCCCATCGATAACACACAAAACTCTGGGGCTATCTACCTTGACATAGGATCTGGGTGTCTTCAGAGTCCTCAGGAGCCCCTCTGTTTGGGGTGATAGCCACATTGGAAGTCTATGAGGTCCTATTGAGATGCGCATAAACATTACCTCTGGGATGACCTCCCAACTCACTTTGAAGTCTCTTAGCAATATAAACCCATTTGTCTTTACCTTTCCCCCCTTTTATTTGAGTCTTTTTTCCATTGTATTGCTCATTGGCACTTGTTAGTAATCCCTCATTGCCAGGGAGGCTCATCCCCAGGAGTCATATCCCATGCTGCTAGGAATGTAATGCATTCAGGCACTGAGTTTGGCTTAGTGAGAGGCCACATTTGAGCAACAAGGAGGCTATTAGGAGTCAACCCTTAGGCACCCTATAACAATAGGCTGTTTCAATTTCAAAAGCAAAGACTCATAAGGCTAGTCATCAAAAACAAGAGCCCATCAGTGGAACATCCTCCTTTGCCAGACACTGCCCCTGAACATGGGGAACTGTTGCTACTCCCTTGGAGAATATGGCAGAGCTCTCCAGGATGGGAATCCAGTATTCTTTCATTTATTGAGTGGTTCTCCACCCACTGTGAGCATTTGAACATTTTTTTATATATTTTATGTATGTTCAGGTGAATCTCCTCAAATGCACCCCCCATCCCTGACAACCCCCACAAACGATCCTCTCCTACCCCAGTTGTAACTCTTCTGTGATCCAAAGCTTCATTAAAGATGAAGCCAATACAATAGCCAAATAAAATTAATAGGAAAATGAAATAACGATGTTTAAATGTAAGAGATAAAATACATGAAAACTTAAAAAAAATACTAAAACTAAAATAAAATTAAAGGATTGTGTTATACAAAAAATGAGAAAAAAAATTAAAAACATTAAAAGAATTTTTTTGATATTTTGCGTTTTATCACTGCAATATCTGGTGTCCAGTCTGTACTGTGGCAACTTCCCCCTCACCACCAGTGTCTCACTATTTTTCATTTAATTTTCAAAGAAGTTTTATGTCACAGCAAAGTCACACACAGAATAAAAGACTCTCTCATTACCCAACCTCCTCCCCCTTTCTTCACCCCATATTAAAACGTTTTTATATGTGGATGGTAGCATTGTTATAACTGATATACAGACAGTGAAACATAGCTACTAAACATTGTCAATGGTTTACAATATGGTTTAAATTTTAGATCATATACTTTTATAAATTTGGATGATATTTACCATGTCCTGTGTCCATCATTCTAAGGTAATGAAACACATTTTCAATGACTACTAAATACCCCTTGGTTGCTCTATTCTGTTCCACCTTCTCCATCCCCATGGGGACGACAATGACCCCCTGGCTTGACTCACTGGATGACAAGATTCATAGTTACATGCAACAACAGTCATGACACACTGGTTTGTCCTCCACTATTAGGGACCGCCCTTGTTCTTAAGAGACGCCCACCTGTCTATTTTTGAGCAAATAGATCCTCCGAAAGATGGGAGTCCATCTACTTCCCTCTCATTGTGTGGGTCTCCACCCACTGAAACAATACATTATGACAGGATGAATACTCCCACACGCTTTAGAAGCCTGATCCAGATGTGCCCTGCCCCAAATAACCCCCAAAGAATACACTACAGCAGTGACACTTCCTTATCATATTGCCATATGAGCATTCCCACTTCTGTACTTTCATCCTCATACCCACAAATCCCAAGTGTTCACATGGTCCCTCTACCATCTCTCCCCTCACTATCCTGGGTATTCTAACCTACCCTTCCCAATCTACCCACCTATCAATGCTGCATCATCCAAAGCAAAATAACACTACCCTCCTGTTCTATCCCTTCAATACACAGCTACACTCTATCACTTTATCATAGGTTACTTCCATATGGGTGATGGCTTACATCTTTCTGTTCTATTTCTCTTTCTTGTACAACTATCTTTCAGACAATTGTTCTCAGACTGCTCAATTTCCTTAATGCACATCAGTGAGGTCATGTACTGTTCATCCTTCAATGCCTGGCTTGCTTCACTCAACATAAGATCTTCCAGATTCATCCATGTTAACACACGGGAGTGTGTTAGCATTTTATTCCTTCTTACAGCTGAGTAATAATCCATGCTATGTATGTACCACATTTTGTTTATCCATTCATCTCTTGAGGGGTACCTGGGTTGATTACAACTTTTAGCAATAGTGAATAATGCTGCTATGAAAATTGGTGTGCATATATTCGTTCATGTCTTTGCTTTCAATTCTTCTGGGTATATATACAGCAGTGGAATCACTGGGTCATATGGAAGATCTACAGTTAGTTTTTGAGGAAACACCAAACTGTCCTCCACAGTGGCTGGACCATTCCACAATCCCACCAGCAGGGGATAAAGGTTCCCATTCCTCCACATCCTCTCCAACACTTATAGTCTGCTGTTTTATTTAATAACCCCCATTCTAATGGGTGTAAAATGGTATCTCAATGTAGTTTTGATTTGCATTTCTCTAATAGCTAGAGATGTCAAGCATTTTTTCATGTGCTTTTTAGTCATTTGTATTTCTTCCTTGGAGAAGTGTCTTTTCAGGTCACTTGCCCATTTATAAAATGGGTTGCTAGTCTTTTTATTTTCGAGTTTTAGGATTTCTTTATATATGCAAGACATTAGTCTCCTATCAGATATATGGTTGCCGAACATTTTCTCCCACTGGGTAGGCTGCCTTTTTATTTTCTTGATAACATCCTTTGAGGTGTAAAAGTTTTACCTTTGAGGAGATCCCATTTATCTATTTTTTCTTTTGCTGCTTGTTCTTTGGGTGTTAAGTTCATGAACCCATTTCCTATTACAAGATACTATAGATGCTTTCCTACATTATATTTCAAGGCCTTTATGCTCTTGCCTCTTATATTTAGGTGTTTGATCCATCTTGAGATGATTTTTGTATAAGGTGTGAGATGGTGTTCCTCTCTCATTCTTTTGGACATGGACATCCAGTTCTCCATGCGCCACTAGTTGAAGAGGCCATTCTCTCCCAACTGAGTGAGTTTGGTGGCCTTGTCAAATATCAGATGACTGTACATTTGAGAAATTATATCAGAACTCTCAGTTTGGTTCCATTTGTCAATGTGTTTATCCTTGTGACAATACCATTCGGGTTTTCACAATTGTAGCTTTGTAGTATGTTTTAAAGTCAGGTTGTGTGATACCTCCAACTACATTTTTCTTTTTCAATATATCTTTGGAGATTCAGGGCCTCTTACCCTTCCAAATAAATTTTGTAGTTAGTTTTTCCAATTCTTTAAAAAATACAGTGTTGATATTTATTGGGATTTCATTAAATCTGTAGATTAGTTTGGGTAGGATAGACATCTTGATGATGTTTAGTCTTCCTATCCATGAACAGGGAATATTGTTCCATTTATTTAAGTCTTCTTTGATTTCCTTTAACAGTGTTGTGTAATTTTCTGTATATAAACATAAGATGTAATTTTCTTTAAATCTTTAGTTAAATTTATTCTTAGGTATTTCATTCTTTTGGTTACTATTGTAAATGGTATTTTTTCTTGATTTCCTCTTCAGGTTGCTCGTTATTGGTGTACAGAAATGCCACTGGCTTTTGAGCATTGATCATATACGCGGTGACATTACTGAACTCCTTTATAAGTTTTAGAAGCTTTGTTGTAGTTTTCTCAGGTCTTTCTAAGTATAGGATCATGTCTTCTGCAAATAATGAAATATTTACTTCTTCCTTCCCAATTTGCATGCCATTTATATCTTTTTCTTGCCTCAGTGCTCAAGCAAGTAATTCTAAGTCAATGTTAAATAAGAGTGGTGAGAGTGGGCATCCTTATCTTGTTCCCAATCTCAGAGGGAAATCTTTTAGTATTTCACCATTGAAGATGATGTTAGTTTTGGGTTTTTCATATGTACCCTTTATCATGTTCATAAAGTTTCCTTCTATTCCTATCATTTGCAGTGTTTTTATCAGGAAAGGATGCTGTATTTTGTCGAATGCTTTTTCTGCATCTTTAGAGAAGATCATGTGCTTTTTTTCTTTCAATTTCTTTATGTGCTGTATTACATTGATTGATTTTCTTATGTTGAATCATCCTTGCATATCCGGGATGAAACCCACTTGGATATGGTGTATAATTTTTTTGATATGTTGTTGAATGCAATTAGCAAGTATTTTGTTGAGGATTTTAGCATCTAGGTTCATTAGAGAAATTGGACTGTAATTTCCCTTTCTTGTGGTATCTTTGATTGGCTTTGGTATTAGGGTAATGTTGGCATCACAGAATGAGTTAGGCAATTTTCCTTCTAATTTTCTTTTTTGGAAGACCTTAAGCAGATTGGTGTTAGCTCTTTCTGGAATGTTTGGTAGAATTCAGCTGTGAAGCCATCTGGTCCTGGGCTCTTCTTAGTTGGGAAGATTTTGATGACTGAGTCTATCTCTTTTCCTGTAATTGGACTGTTGAGTTCATCAATTTCTTCTTTTGTCAATGTAGGCTGCTTGTGAGTTTCTAGGAATTTGTCCATTTCCTCTAAATTATCATTCTTCTTGGCATATAATTTTTCAAAGTAACCTCTTATGATACTCTTTATTTTGTTGGGGTCACTAGTGGTATCCCCTTCTTCATTCCTTATTTTGTGTATTTGCATCTGCTTTCTCTTTTTCTTTGTTAGTCTGGTTAAGGATTTCTCAATTTTATTGATCTTTTCAAAGAAACAGCTTTTAATTTTTTTATTTTTTTATACTGTTTTCTTATTTTCTCTTTCATTTATTTCTGCTCTCATCTTTGTTATTTCTTTCTTTCCATTTCCTTTGTGGTTGGTTGTTGTTTTTCCATTTCCTCCAGGTGTGCAGTTCAGTCTTCAATTTTAGCCCTTTCTTCTTTTCTTAATATATGCATTTGCGCTATGCATTTTCCTCTCAATACAGCTATGGCTGCATCCCATAGGTTGTGATATGTTGTGTTGTCATTTTCCTTCGATTAAGGGAGTTACTGGTTTCTTTTGAGATTTCCTCCTTGACCCACTCTTTGTCTAAGGGTCTGTTGTTTAGCTTCCATATCTTTGTGCCTAATCTGGTTCTCTAGACTTTAGTGATTTGCAATTTCATTCCATTGTGGTAGGAGAAATTACTCTTTATAATCTTCATCTTTCTGAATTCATTGACGGTTGTTCTGTGGCCTAACATGTGGTCTATCTTGGAGTATGATTCATGTGCCCTTTTGAAGAATGTATATCCTGCTGTATTTGGGTGTAGTGTTCTATATATGTCTATTTGGTCCAGGTCCTCTAATGTATTATTCAGAGTCTTTGTTTCTTTATTGATTCTTTGTCTAGATGTTCTGTCTAATGGTGATTATGGTGTTTTAAAGTCCCCCAATATAATTGTAGAGGCATTTATTTCTCCACTTAGTTTTCCAGTGTTTGCCTCATGTATTTTGAGGCACCCTGATTAAGTGCCTGTATGTTTATGAGTGTTCTCTCTTCTTCAAAGATTACACCTTTTACTAATATTTAGTGTCCGTCTTTGTCTCTTACAATAGTTTTGCTTGTAAAGTCTGTTTTGTCCGATATTAGGATAGCTACTCCTGCCCTTTTTTGGTTATTGTTTGCATGCAAAATTGTTTTCCAGGTATTCACTTTCAGCCTCCTTGAATCCCTGGGTCTAAGGTGGATTTCTTGTGGACAACATATAGGTTGGTCATATTTCCTTATCCATTCTGCCAATCTCTGTCTCTTCACTGGTGAATTTAATCCATTAACATTCAGTGTTATTACTCTCAAGGAATTTCTTACCTCAGCCATATTTTCTTGGGGTTTATGTATGTCATATGTTGTTTTAATTTCTCTTTTTGTATTTTTCATTGTTCATACACTCTCCTCCTACTCTCTCTCTCCTGTTTTTTCCTTTCAACATGTAGAACTTTCTTTAGAATTTCTTGAAGTGCAAGTTTCTTCTTGGGATATTCTCTTAATGTCTGCTTATCTGTGAATATTTTGAAAACTCCATCATTTGGAATGCCAGCTTTGCTGGATTGAGAATTCATGGCTGGAAGTTTTTTTTTTTTCTTTTTGTACCTTGACTATATCCTACAATTGTCTTTTTGCCTCCATGGATTCAGATGAGACATCAGCACTTAATCTTATTGTACTTCCCTTGTATGTGATGGTTCTCTTCTCTCTTGCTGCCTTGAGTATTTTCTCTTTGTCCTGAGCATTGGACATTTTGATAATTATATGTCTAGGAGTAGGCCTGTTGGGAATTATACTGTTTGGGGTGTGCTGTGCTTCCTAGACATGTATATCCATCTCCCTTAATAGGGTTGGGAAGTTTTCAGCCATTATTTCCTTCAACACTCTTTCTGTTCCCTTTCCCTTTTCTTCCCCTTCTGGGATGCCTATAATACATATATTTGTGAATTTTGCATTGTTGGTTAAATCCCTTAGTCTGTGCTGGATTTTTTTCTATCTTATTATCTATCTTTTGTACTATTTCTTTGATTTCAGATGGACTGTCTTCTACATCAGTAATTCTTTCTTCTGCCTGTTCAAAATTGCTGCTATGTGAATCCAGCATCTTTTTGATTTTTTGGATTGTGGCATTCATCACCATCATATCCTTTATCTTTTTATGTATGTTTATAATTTCTTCAGTATGTTTTTCCAGGGTCTTCTTAATATCCTTAATCTCTTCCTTCACTTCTTTAATTTGGTCCATGATATTTATTTGGACAACTTTGATTAGTTGTTCAATGTTCTGTATCTTTCCTAGTTTTTACTTTGTTCATTGGAATGGTCCATGTCTTCCTGTTTATCAGTATTGTTTGTAATTTTTTATTGTCCTCTGGTCATCATTTTATCTTGATGTATTTATTCAGATGATTACCTTCTCTCTCTGCTCTAGAGTTTTATATAGCTGGTGGTTCTGTGTGTGTGTTTTAAGTTTTCTCTTTGAAACTTTGTTCTTCTTGTTGTATTTCCTTGCTTTTTTCTATTTTCACTTGAAGTAAAAAGATTAGGGCTAGAGGAATCCAAAGAGGTAAGAAAGGAAAAAGGATAAAAGTAATAATTTAAAAAGTTATAAGAGGGGCCATATCAGACTTAGTAAAATGAATATTTAACTCATGTAGGCAGTGTAAAGTAATGGGTGGGGGAAGA
>JAQZBX010076989.1:0-14339 GCA_029593785.1 Cabassous unicinctus | reverse complement strand
GACCATTGTCATGGCTGGATCTGACCTTTTCAGACCTGATTTCTGCTGTCTTGTGTTCAAGGTGGTAGAAAATAGGAGAACAGAAACACCCCCTAATCTATCTATTGTCCTCACTTTCATTTCACTGGCACCATCACAAAAGCTTCAGTTTTCCCTTCTTTTAGTCATGAATAACCATCCAGTATAACAAAATACACACTGTAATGTAATGTGGCAGCCTCCAAAGTAAACACGACATGACAAGGTGGTTGAATGCCAGCAAAATGATCATGTTTGAATTTAATTTTTGAATGATTGATGCTTTTAAGAAATTAAGTTGCCTACTCTTGGAAGACAATAAAAAGTAACAATTCCAAAGATAAATTGGAACCAGATTATGAAAACATTTAATACAATAGTGAAATATTAAAATCCCATCAGTCTTTCTGGAGTACTCAATTGATGCTTTTAAAGAATACAGTTTTGTGGCTCTCAACATAGAAAGGACAGACAGGCAACTTTTCTTGATTTGAGGAAAACACCCCAAAGTTAAGAAATATGTTATAGACAACTTTAAATAATAATGTATAATATAGTTTTTTCATTTGTATTATTTTCTATTTCTTTAAAAGAACATTGCTGCATAAATAAATGTCTTATTTTTCCATTAAATAGAATTCAAAAGTTGTGAAAATTATAATTTAAATATTTTTACACACAGCATCAAATCCTAACTCATTTTTTAACTCTTACGATATGTTTTAGAATTTTCTTTGTAAGAATAGTTTCAATGGAGTTTGGCTTCTCCTACTGGAAGGACCTTTATCCGATAAGAAATATTATCATCACAGCAAGTCTTCTTTGGACATCAAGAAATAACTCCACATTTGGAAAAAACAGAATTTTCCCTTCTTGCTAGGACTTATGAAAGTATTTTTATTTGCAGACATTTCTGATATATATGAAATAAATATCGGAAAAAATATATAGTTATAAATGCTTTTCATTTCTCCCCAGTCTCCTGCCAGTTTAGGGGAAAGGATTTTTCTTTGGTAGATTTATTCCTTGAGCTAGTATTTCCCCAGTTATGGTCAAAAAAGAAAATGAAAGCCTAAAGAGGTTAAATCTGACCTTAAACATGGGCTAGAATAGAGGATGAAATGAGAGTGATGGTGGGGAAATTAGGTAAGAGAAATCAGCTTAGAAAGAGTTGAGAGAAATATGTGCCAAAGGTATAAAGGGACAGGTGACTGCGGCTATATGTTAGAAATATTGAGAGGAAGAAGGGGGAGAAAATTACAAGGGCTGCTTCTATTAATTTTTATCTGTTGGATTAAATTTCTTTGAATTCAGCTCCTTGGGATCATGAAGCATGGACTGGCATGACTTTATACAGGTTACATATAAAAGATTGTTCTGTTTAAAACAAACCATTTTTTCACATTAATATAATTGTCTACCACATAAATGTTTTGAGAGCCACTATCATTCCTTTCTGCAGGCAATTTCATGTAGTATTCCCTCCACTTTTAGAAGACAAGTTAGAATTCATTATCTGCAGACTTGGTTGTATCTCACTGATAAATCCAGCCATAAGCTGGATAGGGAGTTTAGATTTAATGCTTGACTTTCCTGTTGTAAGGGTAAGTCGTTTGAGTCTGAGTTGACAGTAGTGACCCTCAGCTAGAACAACTTGAAGTATTATCAAATTCTTGAAGTTAGTCTGAGCTTCTCAATAAACTCTTAGTCAAGGAAAATAACTTGCTTTAGAGGAGAATTTAATAAAACAACTCTGAAGATTCAGACTTTCTGCACAAATATTTATTTTTGAATAGGGTTTCCTTGACTCTTGAGTAACAGAAATGGCAAGACTGAACTATTTTTAATCCATCCTTTTATAAAAATAAATGGGAGTATAGAAGATAAAGAGAGAGGTGAAATAAGTAAAACTTAAGTAACTGATAGATTATTTTATATCATGGTTGTGAATCTTTTTCTGCTATGAGAAAAAAACACGTAAGGATACGTTAAGTATGATAATAATCAGAAAAATAAAAATTAAATTGACAGATTGGTGTTCCATGGTAATTCTTAGAATAATATCTATATCTATATTTCCTACCATGAAAGTCAAAATTTTGTTTTTCTAATTTCCAGACCAGCAAACTCCTCCTGAGATATTAAATTCAAGCTGTGTTTTTTCCCACCCCCATGTTAATAATAGTCTTCAGAATCCTTTACTCAGAATTGACATAATTTGCCCTAGCATTTTCACAATTTGGGTAAAGTCTTAAAAATAGAATAGGGATATATATATATATATTTATTTTAAAGTTCAAATCTAAGTACAATATGCCTTTCACAGATTGAAGGAATGGCATCTTTGTATTTCTACTTTAAGACTAATGAAAATTTGCCTATTTGATTTGTCATAATCTGCATCTTTCATTTCAATGCTTTGTCATATGTTTGTAATACGATGATGTAAAAACTAATGCATTGGCTAACTAAAAACACAATGGATGATAATATAGAAAGAGTCTGTAAGATTTTTCCCAAAAGGCTTTGGCAAAAGACAAGAGAATAGTAGTGATGCTATTTTTAAACAAATAGAGAAGAGAAATAATTCAGGAAATTATAAAACTGAAATCTGTAAATATACAGTGTTTGGTTTATTATTATTATCATTATATTTGAAATTACTGAGAATTTCAAATCATAAAAAAATAACCTAATTCCAATGTTTTAATCCAAAAACCTTTTTAGTGGAGGTTTTAGGTTAGGTGTCTATTCACTCTTTCTTTCACTTTCTACATCCAAATACAGTGAAAATTCAATTTCAGTATAACTCTGAGGTATGACATAAAAGCCATCAAAAGAAGATGACTAAGCTTACTGTACTCTATTTACAGAAGCAGGAAGATGGATTAATAGATTATAAATAGTTTTAAAGATCAGGAGTTTGACCTAACAGCCTTTTCTGCTTTTATTTTCAGAAAATAAGACTGTTAGATTAATATAGCTTCCAAGAACCCTGACAAAGAACAAAGACAGCAATTTGGACTTCAAACAAAAGTTAACTTTATATTTTCATATGTTTTATGACACCAAGATTCTTTTCAGTAAATAGTAGCATCATTGTTCAACAAATAGCACTCTGGTACATGTTTAGGTTTCTAAGAGGTTTCTTTGAAACTGATTTCCACAGCATTAGGATACTGGCTCATCAACCTTATTAAATTAGGTGCTCTGAAATACTTATTCTAGTTTCTAAGAGGTTTCTTTGAAACTGATTTCCACAGCATTAGGATATTGGCTCATCAACCTTATTAAAGTAGGTGCTCTGAAATACTTATTCTAGTTACTTATTGCTGCATAACAAATTAACCCATAACTTAGTGCCTTCAAATAACATTTATTATCTCAGTTTCTATGGGTCAGGAATCTGGGCATGGTTTAACTGGGTCCTTAGCTTCAGGGTCTTCCCAAGGCGGCAAAGTATCTAGAGCTGCAGTCTCATCCAATGGCTTGTATAGGGAAGGAGCTGGTTCCAAGCTCATTCATGTCATTGTTGGTGGGGTTCAGTTGCTCAAGGACTGGTGGGCTGAGGCCTTCTGTTTATCACTGGTGATTGGCCAGAGGCCACCCTAGGTTCCTTGCTATGTAGACCTCTCTAGCTTGACTCATTAGAGCAAACATGTAAGCGGGAGCATGCCAGCAAAACAGAAGTTACAGTTTTCTAACCTGACCTCAGAAATGACATCCATCATTTTTGCCATATTCTAATCTTTAGAAGCAAGTCACTAAGTCCTGCTACACTAAAGGACAGGGAATTCATAAGGGTATGAATACCAGGAGGTAGGGATCTTTGAGAACCATTTTAGAAGACTGCCTGACACAATGCCAGATCATTTTCCAATTCAGTTATGTGGAATATGTTAATGGATCATGCTTAAACCTTTTCAGAGGAAAAAAATAATTTTGCTTACTTTTAAAATGGTTGTAATTGCCCGTTTAAAAAACACACAACTGATTTGATGGTCATTTATTTTTTTAATAAATGCAGACATTTTCTTTATGAGATGGTAGACAGGTGATTGTGTGTATGTATGTTTGTTTTCTGTGAGTGCTGCATAAGTATCTCATATGTAGAAAATGGCTTATATTATCAACATACCTATAATCATTCTACTCTGTATACCAACATCACATTTCAAGGTTTCAAAATTTCCAAGGGTTTTAAACTTTCAATTTCTAAAGTTACATTCTAGATTTTCATCCTTGAATAGACATTCCAGTGGCCATTTTTTCTTAATAAAAATGATAATCACACTCTACTTCCAAAATTTTCATTTCTCTCTGAAACATCCATGCATGCACACACCTACAAACACACTTACATTTATTCAACTGAATGTTCTTCTTCAATAGCCCTTCTCAGAGTATTATGTATAACAATCTAATGGAAGTACATCCCAAATTATTACTATGGCCTTAATTGCCTTCGATCTCTCTTTAGGGCTGGCCCAGGGAAACCAACTAGACAGAGGAATATAAACTTTTGGATTTGCATCTTATTTCTTGCTTCATTAATTTCATTAACTTCCAAACTGATGAATTCTTAGAATTAAAATGTCATTTTCTTTTAATATCGAAAATCACTTTCTTTGCACTTAAGCCTTTTAATTGTATTTTTGAGTTCTAAATTGTGTTTGTCAAAGTCTTGATTAGATTTATGTCATATAGAGCCAAGAGTTAGCTGAACAGTAATGGGACTGAATGGGAAGATTTTCTTAATAAAAAATTGGAAGATATTGCTTAAAATATTTGGTATGCAATGTAGACTTTCTATATTATGTAACTAAAGGTATATGACTAGGATGGGTAAATAATGTTTATCGGTAACTGTTGATTTATATGGAAAGATGAAATCTCAGCACCTGAGGAAAAGACATTTCTTTTTCCTATAAGTACAAACTGTGTGGGATTTGTATGGAGTCTCGTTTAATAAGAGAACATTTTATTTTGCTGTTTACTTACAACAGTGACAAATGGTGGCCAGAAGGAAAAGGTAAGTATGCAATCAATCTTAACACCTTTGTTGTTTTCCTGAGAAAACACACAAAAATCTAACAAAAGGACAAAGTAAAGAAGATCGTTTGAGGAAAGAAGAGAAACAAATTTCCTTATTTCTTCTAGTAATGATGATGATGATGATGACAACTATGATAATAATAAAAACAATGAAAATCACTATTACTGATCTTTAAAAGGATACTGAAAGTTAGGTGGTATCACAGGTCTACAGATGAGAATATTTGTGTTTCAGAGAAGACACCTTGTGTAAATTCACACTTCCAAAAAATGGCAGAGAAATATGCAAATCCAGGTCAGTCTTTCTCAAAAGTCTGGGTCTTTTACATTACCTCATTCTGCCTGTCACAAAGATGTTGGTGACAGTGTTAGTCACGTAATATTCAACTCATGCATTTGGATAGTTATAATCACATATGAAGTCCAATTCCTATAATTTCTTCTGGCAAGGGATTGGAAATTTTCCCTTTTGTTTATATGTTTGATATTTTAAAAAGCAGCTATTACTCCACTACTATCTGGAAATATCCACAAAAACTGAAACATATTGTGTACATTCAAAGAATAGCAAATTTTGTCTCAATGAATCCGTATAGTGGATAGAAAACAGCAACTCCATCAGACTAACATTCCAAGGGCCAATAAAATTCATAAAAATATAAGTAGATTAATTTAAACCAACATTATACTTTCCAACTCTGACACTTTTACTGCCATTATTATGATTTCAATCACTGCTGATTAAATTTTTGCTGATTTAGAGAAGACATTAAGATCATGAGGTTTGGAGTCAAACAAAAGTGGGGCAAATCTCAGCCTTGCCATTAGCCATGTGACTTTGTATTTAACTTCTTAGAAGTTCATTTTATTTCTTTCCCTATCATGTGGAGATTAAACTAGTATAGACTCATGGCGATATTATACACAATAAAGGAGATAATGCACTCTATAAATTGACATTCTGTTATTGTTATTATTGACATCATTGATATTAAAATCTAAAAGAGCACCAAGCTTTGTTTTAAATATAACTATATAAGATTGCTTCTTGTTGGCTGTCATTCATTTATTCAACTTTATTCATTGAGATTAGATGATTTGTCTGGTTCTCTGCTAGGCATTGGGGCTGGAAGGGGAATAAAATAAATTCTCTCCTTCCATCCCCATTTCTATGCTTTCTCTACACCCAAACTATCAACTAGCACAAAATATAGCTGGAGCTTAAGCAGAGGCCAATATATCCAAGGACCTGCTGGATATTGAGCCCGTTTTTATTGATTTTTTTCTTATAGTCTAAAACCTTTAAAAGGGGAATGGAAATGATACTATTTAAAAATAACTATGGGGAGTGGGTGTAGCTCAGTGGCAGAATGCCTTCTTTCCATGTATGAGGCCCCAGGTTCAATCCCTGGTACCTTCCTCCTAAACACACACACACACACACACATACACACACACACACACATATACATACAATATAATTAACTCTGGCTACTATAAAAGGGATTTGGGGAGGTGGGGGTGCCTGTGGACACATACATCTGTTAAGACTCTCCTACAGTAGTTCATGGAAGAGATTACAGTAGATTGGACTAAGTCAGTGGCAGAAGATGGAATGATAGATTTAAAGTTCAGAGTAGAGGCAATGCTGACAGGTTCTCCAATAGATTAAATATGTAAGGACAAGTAGACGGAGAAAAACAAGGGTGAGATGATATTGATTTGGGGAAGAAAGATTAAGGTTAGATAAGGTTTGTCTGGGAGATCCAAGTGATCAGCTTTGGAGATGGCTGAGTTTTAGATGATTATGATTATGATATAGATATTGGCTAGAGGAAATTAGAATTCCTAGGAATGGTGTACAATGGAGACATAAATTTTGGAGTTTTTAACAGGCTAAGTTAAAAGTTAGTGAGAAAATATTAGAAGGAAACCTGAAAAATGAAACATGGGACTGTATAGCATAGCAAACCCTCTTGAGGAAAATGAGTATGGATAATAGGGCATATATAAGAATGTTTTTCTCTGAAACAGAACAAATGTATGTTAATGCTACAAGATGTTAATAATAGGGTGATATTTGGACAAAATACAACGAAAGCAAACTCTAGACTGTAGGGTATAATAATATATTAATATTCTTCCATCAATGGTAGAAAAAGAAATATACTAAGTGAAAGAAACTCAACACAGAATACTACATATTGTCTGACTCCATTTATATAAAATGTAAATGCAAATAAATTTATAGAGATAGAAATAGATTAGCAGTTATATACAGCAGAGGAAAGAAAGAGGAATTGAGAGGTGATGACTATGGCGTAGGGGGGTTTTCTTTTTGGATTAATGAAAATGCTCTAATATTGATTGAAGTGATGAATGCACAACTCTGTGATTGTAACAAATGCCGTTGATTGTTCCCTTTAGATGGACTGAATGATTTCTGAATGTTTCAATAAAATGGATTAAAAATAACAATAAAAATGAAAAATTAAATTTAAAAAGGAAAATAAAAGTCAGCAAGAAAATAAAGGAACATTTTATCAAGTTATTAAAAAATTTAACATTTCAAGATCAGATTAAAATGTGGGTAATGTTGGTAAATTATTTGAGTACCTGGTGCATATTTAAAAAGTAAAGCTACTCAATTGTAATAATTAATTCAAAATTCTATTCTTGCTTACTTCAGATACCATACAAGATGAATATTATTCTAAAAAGTATGACAGCCTAAATATATCTCAAATATTTTTATTTCTCTGGTTACCTCCACTAAATTACAGATAGGTATTTGTAGATTACCATAACTTGCATCTATTAACACTCCTATTGATCTACTAATTAAATTGTGACATTAATTTTTTCATCTCTTATTTTCCAGGAATATTGGTTACTTGTACTTTGTGCTATTTTTACTACCTAAACCACGATAGAGTTTCCTGAGGGGATTCTTTCTTTGTGATTTAGCTGAGCAATACGGAAGGCAGAGAACACCATAAGGATGATAAGAAATATATGGGGTGACCTTCTGTTTCCTTCTTCCTCTAGACTTCTGATTTTTGGGTGCTCTGAATGCTTTCATTGGAATGTAAATCTGCTTCTCAAGAAAGATAGCTTTGATTAAGTTCTGGAAGTTCTTTGAGGAAATTTCAGCTGATTCTCAAGGTCTTCAGTAAATTTTCACATTATTTAGTTTCTCAGCTGTCTTCAGCCTTATTTTTATAAAAATGTCTTTATGAATCATGCATTTTTCTGGATGTGGCACCCTACATCATTTGCTTTTTATTTTCCTGCCTATATTTCTCCCTTGTTTCTTTTTTGAGAAAGAGAAAAGTATAAGAATATTTGCTTTGTTTAGTCAACGATGAAGGAAGAGCAAGTGGTGTTGAGAATTGTGTTTCTGCCCATGATTTCCAGATTTATTCATCATTGTCTTGTTTAGTTAAGGATATTTCTGCCATATTTTAAATTGTATGACTGACAGAGAAACTTGGATATACCGCAATTGTTTCATGCTGAATATAGATGACACTGAACTTTTGCTCAGCGATCTTAGCACACAGATGTCTGAGCTTGTTATCTTGGACCAAATCTTCACTTAGTTTGCCAAAAGCACATGTCAATTAAATGGAGTCAGAACTTTTTCTGTAATATTGCATGTACATTCTGGCTCACTGTATGCATCAACATTAACATATTGGGGCATTTTTTTCCATTTGAATGATCTAGGCATTCTGTCAACTATTGTTTCTTATTGATTTTATCCATCCTTTGAAAACAAACACAACTTCTTCATACATTCCTGAGTTTTAGTCCACCCTAAAATTAACTCTTAAAATCTGGGAAAAAAATGTATTTAAGTTATACTGATTCTATTTTAGTTTTGGAAGAAGTAAGGTATGACAGAAACAATCTTGTCACCAGAGCCACACTAAACTGTTATTGTGCTTTGGATTTGTATAACTAGCTTTGTGACCCTGGGCATGTTTTTCCTTTTTTTTTTTTTTTCCTTTTTGTTATTTTAAATATTAGTCAGTTTCTTTATCTCTGATAAAATGAGAATATTAAGCTTTGCATACAGATAAAAATTAGTTGAAATATTAGAGGAAATAAATTTACTTTATCTGGCACAGAATAGAGGCTTACTAGGTGGCAATTATTATTATTTAAAAATGTGGATATTTTGGAAGCTCAGGCACATGCTATAGATTGGTTGACCCAATTTTCATTCTACCTCCAACTAGAATGGACCATATTTCCCAGACTCTGTTATAGCTAGAGTTCCAAGAATGACTGCATTCTACCAGCAGATGCCCACATGTGAAATTTAGAAAGAGAAAGTGAGCACCATGAGATTGGAGAGACCAAAACTTTTGGAACACGTGTCAGCAGAAAGGTTTGGTTCTTCCTGGACCAGAAAAAGTGTCAGTGGCTTCGCGTCACGCAGGACTGTGTGGTCAAAGTCATGGGTTAGCAGCATCTCCCTGAAAATACATTGCAGGATAGAAAGCCTAGTGAGTCTTGTTGATGGTGGTAATATATTTGATTACACTGTCACTTAATGTACCTTTGAAAGCAAACCACATACCAAGGGAACTGAAAAAGATTACCAGAATGTTGAGATGTGCTGGCTTCTCCTTGCCGATTTCTTTAGAGTCCTACAAACTTCAGACACTCGAAGTCTTTTTTAATTTATTTTCTATACAGATATCCAACTGACTCAGCACCATTTATTACAAAGACCATCATTTCCCCAATACTCTACAGGGTTGCCTTGAGTTAAATTAAGGGACTGCATATTATTGGGTCTCCTCTGAGTTTTCTTTTCTGTTCCATTGTTTTATTTGTATATCATACTGCTAGCACAATGCTGTCTTAACAATTGTAGCTTCATAAGACTTTATATGTGATAGTCTTTGTTCTCCTTCAAGATTGTTATATAATTATTGGGTCTATTCGTTTCCACATAAATATTAGATTCAGCTTGTTAATTTGGGGGAAAGGAGGATTTTGACTGAGATTGCTCTGAATGTATAGATTAATTTGAGAGAACTGACATCTTTAAAATACTGTTTCTTCCAAATTGAGAAAATAGAATTTCCTATATAAAAGTAATATTTTTAGAATGTCTCTTAATAGTGTTTGCAGTTTTCTCTGTATTGGTCTTGCCAGTCTTTCATTAGATTTATTCCCAAGTATTGGAGGCTTTTCTTGATGCAATACTTAATTGCACCATTTTTTGAAAATTGCATTTTCTAATTGTTTCTATTACATAGAAATGCAGTTGACTTTTGTACATTGATCTTGTATCCAATAACTTGCTAAATTCATTTGCTAATTCCCATAGTTTACCTTTAGAGACTGGGATTTCCTGAGCACAGATCACGTCTTCTGCAAATAATAACATTTATATTACTTCTTTTTATTTATTTTTGTTGCCTCATTGCTGTCTAGGACCTCTGGTAGAGTGTTGAAAGGAGTATTGATAATGGGCATTTTTATTCATATCTGATCTTGGGGGGTGAATTGTACATCATTTCAATTAATTATGAATTTTATGAAGGTTTTAAGGGATTTTTTCTTCTGTGTCTACTTTTCTGAGATTTCTGAGATTTTAAAAAATAGGTGTAGAATTTTTATTAAATAACTTTTCTGTATTTCTTGAGATGATCATGCATTTCCCAGCTTTATTCTGTTAATGCAATGTGGTAGCAGATTAACGACCTCACCAAAAGCTGGGAATATGTTATGTTACATGGCAAAAGGGACTTTGCAGACATATTTAAGGTTATGGACATTAAGATAAGGGTCTTATCCTGCATAAGGGTCTTATCCTGTATTATCTGGATGGTCCAAAGCTAATCCCATGAGCCCTTAAAAGCAGAAAACATATCCTGGCTGAAGGCAAAAGAGATGCAGCAGGAGTAGAAGTCAGAAAGACTCAACCTACCATTGCTGGAGAGAGGCTATATGGAAATCATGAGGAATACCGGCAGCTTCTAGGATTGACCCTTAGTGGTCAGCCATCAAGAATCAGGGACCTCAGTCCTTCAAATGCAAGGAACTGATTCCAGCCAACAACTTGAATGAGCTTAGCAGTGGATTCATTTCCAAAGACTCTAGAAAGGCACATAGCCAGATACCTTGCATCTCAAGCAGAGGACTCAGCTGAGCTACACAGGACCCACAATTCTGACCTACAGAGCTGTGAAATCATAAATACATGCTGTAGCTAAGTTTTATAATTTGTTACAAAAGCAATCAAAAACTAACATGTATAGTGATATAAATTGATTTTTTGAATTTTAAGCCGAACTTATGCTTCAGGAATGAACCCCATTTGTTCATTATGTATTATCATTTTTATATTTTGCTTGATTCATTTGTTAATGATTCATTGACAATTTTTGTATCTATGTTCATGCAAGAACTTTGTCTATAATTTTCCTTTTTTTGTTACTGTTTTTGTCAAGTATTAATATCCAGTTATGCCGCTATTATAAAATGAGCTTGTGGTTTGGGAAGTGTTATGACCTTTTCTATTTTCTGGAAAGGTTTGTGTTATGGTTATTTTTTCTTTCTAACATATTTAGGGGAATTAAAATAAATGAAGCCATTGTGTTGTGGAGTTTTTCTTTGTAGAAAGCATCATAATAAGATATTCATTTTCTTTAACAATTTAATATTCAATTGTTCAATCTTTTTTTGTGTCCATTTTGGTAAGCTTTGTTTTTCTAAAAAAAAATTGTCAATTTCATCTAAATTTTCAAATGCATTTTAATGAAGTTGTACATAACAATATTTCTTTTTTAATATTTTGGCATCAATATGACCTCCTTTTCTCTGAAATTGGTTAATTTGTTCCTTCTTTCTTTTCACCTTGATTTATTTTGCCAGAGGATTTCACATTTTATTATTTATTTTGAAGAAGTCTTTTTTTGTTGATTTTTCCTATTACATGTTTATGTTATGTCTCATTAATTTCATCTATTTATATGATATCTATTCAATTTTCTAAGTACTTCCTTTACTAATTTCTTGTGATATATATTTAGATTATTGATTATTATCCAATTTTTTCTTTTCTAATATGTGAATTTAAAGACAAATGTTTCTTTCTGAATGTGGCATTAGTTGCATCACACACATTTTAATAGTATATTATGCAGGAAGGAACATTCCTAGAGTCTATGCAAATAGTGAAATTTTTAAGTGATCTCTCGTCAAATAACTTTGCGGAGCTCAGGGCTTGTCCTCTTGCTACTGTCTCTGCTGCTGTTCCTTTAATGATTCTCAGTTGACATTTGTACACATACCATAAACTAGGATGACTTTTACCTGGGGAAATCAAACACTCCCTTTATTAAATTTCAAAAATAACACAGTGGGAGAGGGAATCTGAGCCTCAAGTGTCAGAAGCCAGCTTAATATTCAGCATAATCTTGTCTTCTATGTGACTTTTGTCTTTATATGACCAATTCCCTGTTGTATCTTTCCAAGTCACACATAGAAATGATAGGATATGTCAGATAGCTGGTTACCATGTACCTTTCCTAAGTTTATAGTCTTCCTGCATATTTTCAATGGGAGAATGGTGAAAGGTTGTAGCACACAGGGATTTCAGGTTTTGTGAAGGTGAACAATTAAATGCCAAAATGTATAGTCTTAGATAAGCATGAGAGCTGAATGTGGCCTCCTAACTGTTATACATGTTATTAATACTCATTGAGAGTTATCTGGCTCAAACTTTCCAGACCTATGCTCCATCCTCTAAAGAGGATTGGCATTCCTGGATAGCCTTTTGATTTTTGTCTAAAGAAAAAAGAGAATGTACAGAAAAGAACAGCATCATAGAGGTCTAAGGAGAAAATGTTTAGCAAGAGAGGCTAAACTTTTCAAAAAAACAAAAAATCAATGGGCAAAGGGAAGCAGATGTGGCTCAAGCAGTTGGGTGCCTGCCTACCACACGGGAGGTCCTGAGTTCAGTTCCCTTGCCACCTAAAGAAGACAAGCAAGACAGAAAGCTGATGCGATGGGCTGGCATGGCAAGATGATGCAACGAGGAGACACAACAAGTAAACTCAATGAGAGACACAACAAGCAGGAAACAGATGTGGCTCAAGAGATTGGGCATCTCCCTCCCAAATGGGAGGTCTCAGTTTGATTCCTGGTGCCTCCGAAAATGATGAGCAGACACAGAGAGCACAAAATGAATGGACACAGGGAGCACAAACAATGAGAGGTGGAGGAGAAATAAATCTCTAAAAAAAATGAATTGGTGAAGAACTATGTGGATGTAAGACATGCAGGCTGGGGTTGTGGGTGATTTTAAAGAAGCGTTTGAAGTGAGCAATTGGGGTAGAGGAGGACTTTCAAAATCAGAGGGAAGTTAAAAGAAATTTAAAATCCATTGCTATGGACTATTTGTCATCTTCATGGTGTTTCAAAAAATACAAGTTGAGTAAAGGACTCAAATCATTTTGAATTTGTTTTGCTTTCATGGGCTGTGTCATTTTAGTTGCAACAATGTTCTGGGCCCAAGCTATGTCATTCAGCACAATGAAAGTACCTGTAGAAATTACATTTATAATTTCTTCACGAATCAGGGAAATTTTGCTCTGTGATACAGATATTAGGTTTTCATATGGTACTTTGCTTGCTACTTATCTTAGCATTGAACTTTCAATTACTCCACATGTCCTTTAATTTTCCCACATAATTTCTCATGAACTCAGAATTAATGAAATTCATCCTTACATAACTTGAATTTGATTTATAGGCTTTTTAACAAAGAATACATCTGGGACTTCTGGGAAGATGGCGGACTAGTAAGACACAGGAATCTCTTCTCCAGAAAAATAGCTAGAGGACAGGCTGAAACAGCCCCAGAAAAGATCTTCTAGGGTTTAGGACAGCAGGTGAAGGCTGCACACCACCCAGAGGAGAGAGGGACAAAAGAGGGAAATTGCAATGACAGAACCATGAGTTGGAACCAGCAGCAGCAGCTGCTGCTGGCACCATCCCCCACAGTAAAGACTGTAGAATTCTCGGGCCCCTGGGCCTGTGACTACAGACAAAGGGGGCTCCAGGGATCTACCACCCCAGGAAAGGGGAGAGAGAGGGACACAGCCTAAGGCTGACTCAGGTTCTGACCCACGAATTTGGGCTCTGGTGCCCTACAGGCCCTTCCAAGCCAAGTGTGACCACAAAGTGGTTTGACCTGGGAGCCAGCGAAGGACTGGAGAAATCCAACCCTTGCAATCTCC
>JAQZBX010076987.1:0-14350 GCA_029593785.1 Cabassous unicinctus | reverse complement strand
AGATTACATAAATGTTACATAAAAAATATAGGAGATTCCCACATGCCCCGCTCCCCACATCTCCCACACTTTCCCACATTAACGTCCCTCATTAGCGTGGTACATTCATTGCAATTGATGAACACATTTTGGAGACTTGCCACTAAGGATGGATTAAAGTTTACATTGTAGTTTATACTCTCTCCCACCCAATTCTGTAGGTTATGGCAAGATATATAATATCTTATATCCTGAGGATTCTGGGATGGTGATGTCCCCTCCACCTCTAATTGAGAGGGGGCTTCAGTCCTTACAGCCGATGGATGGGACTCTCTTACTTGCAGTTGTAAACTATCTCGGTTCCTTGGTTGTCCATCATCACCTTTTTTTAGTTGCCCTGGGTGAGACCAATGAACTGGGGAGTAGGTGTTGCAACTCCGTTGAGATTTAGGGTCCAGGTGGCACATGGACAGCCCAAAGATTTAAGTCTCTTGGACATACATCTACCAACTTTAGTACTAATTATGAATTCAAATAGGAGGACAGAAGAGCCATGTGCAGGGAAATTACAACTGAGTCCAAATCTGTCACACTGTAGAGCATAAATTCCAAAGTAGAGCTCGTTGGCAAGGCACCAAATCCTGTGCTATCTGCCCTGACTATAGTATCTGGATGTCTCCAGAGCCCTCAGGGATAATAGTATTTGGGGTATTATCTACTTTGGCAGTTAATGAGATCCTGCTGAGACATGCATAAGCATAACCTGTGGGATGACCTCCCAACTCACTTTGAAGTCTCTCAGCCATATAAACTCATTTGTCTTTACCTTTTCCCTCTTTTGGTCAAGGTCTTTTTCCAGTTTCATTGCTAATTGGTGCTTGGTAGTAATCCCTCAGTGCCAGGGAGGCTCATCCCCAGGAGTCACGTCCCATGCTGAGGGGAGGATAATGTATTTATATGCTGAGTTCAGCTTACAGAGAGGCCACATTTGAGCAACAAGGAGGCTCTCAAGAGGTAACTCTTAGGCACCTTATAATACTAGGCTAAGTTTCTATTTCAAGAATAAAGGTTCATACACACAGTCATCAATATCAAGGGGCCGACAATGGACCATCCTCCTTCACTAGTCATTGCCCCTGTACTCAGGGGATTCTTGCTGTTCCATTAGAGAATGTGGCAGAGTTCCCCAGGATGGGAATTTGATATTCTTTTAGTTACTGTGTGAATCTCCACCCACCATGACAATGATCCATGAACATTTGAACACATTTATATGCCTTATATGTATGCCCAGGTGAGCTTCCTCCCATGTATCCCCCATCACTAACACCCTGCACCAATGATCCTCCCCTGCCACAGTTGTAACCCTTCTGTGATCCAAAACCTCTT
The DNA here is from genome assembly GCA_029593785.1 of Cabassous unicinctus. Classification (NCBI taxonomy): domain Eukaryota; kingdom Metazoa; phylum Chordata; class Mammalia; order Cingulata; family Chlamyphoridae; genus Cabassous; species Cabassous unicinctus. The sequence goes on along the minus strand of JAQZBX010076987.1, from coordinate 12,982 downwards.
CAAAAATGAAGCCAATAAAATGACCAAATACAATTAATAAGAAAATGGCAATATAATGATGGTTTTAAAAATAAGAAATAAAATACAAAAAAAAATTTTTAAGATAAAAATAAAAAAATTGGAGGGATAATAAAAAATAATGAAAAAAATTTTAAGTTTTTTTTTTTAACATTTTGCCTTTCATCACTGTAAGATTTGTTGTCCTGTTATATACAATGACATTTTCTTCCACTTATTCCCCCCGTGTCTTACTTCTTTCATTTTGTCTTCAAAGAAGTCATATACTGAATGCATGGGACTCCCATGTACCCAACATCTTCCCCCTTTTCTCCTTTCCCCTGTTAATTACATTGTATATGTGGATGGTATGTTTGTTGGAACTGATGTACAAATATTGAAACATAGCTACTAACCATGGTTTACATTATGGTTTACATTTTGGGCCATGCAAGTTTATAAATTTTGATGAAATTTAACATGGCCTGTATCCATCATTGCAAGATGATGGAGAACACTTCATTGCCCCTAAAATGTCACCCTTTCCATCTATTCCAACTCCTCCCTCCCCCTCCCCTCGGGACCCACGGCAACCACCATGCTTCACTCCTTGAAGGACAAGATTCATAGTTACTTGCAACAACACTGAGGGCTTGACACACTGGTCTGTCCTCCCCTATTAGGCACTTCCCATGCTCTTAAGAGACTCCCACCCCTCTATTTGAGAACACTCCCCAGGATGGGAGTCCACTACCTTGCTGCGCATTATGTGGGTCTCCACACACTGATATAATACACTATGACAAGATGAACATTCACACACTCCCTAGAGACCTGCCCCAAGTACACCCTGTCCAAAATGTCCCCCATATCCAACACCCTAAACCAGTAACCCTCATTTGCCATATTGCCAAAAGAGCAGTCCCAACATTGAAGTTTCAACCACGTACCCACCAGTCCCCAGTGTTCACCTGCTCCCTCCCCCAACCCTCCCCCCAGTTCCATGGACAGTTCAATCTACCCTCCCCACCCTACCCCCTTGAAAACCAGCACCACCCAACCCAATAGTATCACTGCACCACTGTCATGCCCCTCCACTACCCAAATACACACTTCCACCTCCTGATAATACTTTTTTGTGGAGAGCTGTCCTATTCATGGTAGACTATTCAGCAGCCTCTGTCCACTCTATTCAGAGAGCCAGGAGCATGTCTCCCAAACAAAAATGTCTCCAAATATTGCCAAATATTCTTTGGAATGCCATATCATCCTGGTTGAGAACCACTGCCCAACCTTAAGCTATGACTAGAAGTTGCAAACGTTAGTTATATAGGTGAAGAGAATGCTGCTGACTTAAAGCAGAGCCCCACCTGAAGTTATAGAAACTGAAGGACCAAGAGAGGAAAAAAAAGCTTGGGGACAGGCATGATAATGAAGAGAATACTGGACAAGGTACTCATTCATTCATTCATTCATTCATTCATGTAACAACTATTCATAAAGTGTTTGTTATATGACAAGCACTGTTTTAGGTACTTGTTGTCCTAGATTTGGGAGTGGATTTAGAAGACAACTGGAAGAAAACTTAAACCAGAGGGCAATGGAGCAGGAGAAGACAGATAGGGCTAGGGTAATGTGGGAAGGCATTGGCTAACATCAGCAATTGACAACATTTTGATCTTATATTCCACTTAGGGATATCTTAAATAGGAAGATGTACTACATACATAAATAAAATGTTTATGACCTAATGGAAATTTAAGTTGTCTGACTTAAAGTTATGCTGGATACTGTCTATTAGCACTGGGCCACCTTCTATGTCCCTGGCCTCCTGTATTGCTGAGACTGGGATGTTTGCTAAAGATAGCACTTCCCAGACTTCCACACAATTTAGGCTTTGCTAATGATATGCACTTGTATGAGATTTGGAAGAAAGAGAGGAGACCATTTTTCCCTATCCATGACTGCAAGAGAAAGTGGTCTCTGATGCAGATGTGAGTTGACAGCCTTTGAACTCCATGTCCTTGTCCAGTCACTCACTCCATGGTGTGAGGAAGCTAGTTTCTAATCTTTGAATCTGAAAGATAGTGATATGCAACCTTGAAAGCAGAAGTCTGGCACTGACCCTCTAATTTTCATTTTTCCACCTCTTTAAATGATCTATAAGTTCTTAACTCCTTGTATTCCATCTTTTTCTGCTTGAAATACCTAGAGTATTCCCTGTACTGATTCCTGAGTAATATAAAATGTAACAATAGATTTTGTTTTGGTTTATAGTTTCACTTAACCCAGCGTTCCTTTCTGCCCATTTCTCTTAACATATATATAAAAATAAAATAAAGCTGCAAGTTGGACCCTTTGCTTGACACAAGTTATAGGCTGGATTGACCCTTAGAGAGTCCACTCCAGCCCTCACAATTTCTAGAATATGGGAGAAATTATGACAGGCAGCATTTGGTAACAGATTACTCTCTGTGCTAAAAGAAAAAGAAACAACCACTGAATTGGAGCAACATGCTTCCCTTTGTGTCAGGATTGGTGAGCATATTAGATCACACCATTGATAAACTATCGAAGTTGATTTCTTAGATTGACAGAGCTGTTATGAAAAATACCACACAATGCATTGACTTAAACAAGTGCTTATTTTTTCATAGTTTTGAAGGCTACAATTCCAAAATCATGATGTTGACAAGACTGTGCTTTCTCCCAGAGTTGGTAGAATTCTAGTGATGGCAGTCCTCCTCACATGGTGATCTCTCTCTCTCTCCTCTCTGGCTTCTTCCTAATGTCTGGCATCTCCCAATGGTTTTCTCTGACTTCCTGCCTCTGGCTTCTAATTCTTTGTAGAATTTCTTTTTCTTATAAGGACTCTAGTTATACAGATTAAGGCACATCCTGATTCAGTTTGGCCAAACCTTAAATAATAACATCTTCAAAGTTCCTATTTACCCAGAGTTCACACCTATGGGAATGCAGATTAAGATTTGAACATGTCTTTTATAAGATGATTCAATCACCAACAGTTAACTGTCACAATTTATCAAAGTGCTAAACATGTAGTTATCATATGACCTACCAATTCCACTCCAACGTATATACCAAGAGAATTTAAACATATGTGCAGGCAAAAACTTGTACATGAATGTTAATAGCAGCATTATTCATAGTAGTCAAAAAGTGGAAATCACTCAAATGTCCATCAACTGATGAGTGGATAAACGAAAGGTGGTAATTCCATACAATGGAATATTATTCAGCAATAAAAGAGAATAAAGGGTGAGGTCACCAAGATGGTGGAATGAGATGCTCCAGGAGTCTGTTCTCCAGATAAGCTTTAAACAACAAGCAAAAACTGGCAGAGCCATCTTTTTCAGAGCTCAAAACAAAACAAACACACAAAAATACACAGTTAATGAGCTGCAGTAACTGGAAAAGCACTGTATTTTTTCTATAAGCAACTAAAAACATTAGGAAAATCTTGTGATGCCATTTGCTGGCCCTTCTCCTATTCCTCCACCCCCATCCTTGCTTGATGCAGAACAAGTCACCACTCTAGGTACAAGGTCTTGGTTCCAGAAGCAGCAGAGTAATCCTTATGTGCACACTGGGGGTGAATATTTGCTGACACTAGTTTATGTGGTGGCAGTCTGAAGGACTGAATCCAAACACTTATCTTTGGCTCACTATTGCAGAACTTGCCCTGCATGCAGAAGCAGCCTGCAGGGCATCTAAATCAGTGTAAGAAACAATGAAATTGCAATGGCCTGTGGCAAAGAATTAATGGCTTTAAGATATATAATAGAGCACCCTGGACCAGGAAGAAGACTATTATTTAGGAGAAAAGGAGGAATTTGGATCCCTATAAATAAGGGAATACCATGTCCAGGACAAGATCCATGCTCAGAAATTTAAAACAACAAACAACAACAACAAAAAACAGGACCCTATATTTTTGCTTCAGGTTGTTCTTCAGGTTCATTGTAAAGATGGCTAAGCACTGAGGAAAAGCATTCACACAGAATTAATCTACAGACTGTGAAAAGTGTTATTTTTGTTTGTTTGTTTGTTTTTGGGGGGTTGGGCTTTCTTTATTTGCTTGTTCTATTTTGTTAGCCCCTGGCATTTGAGAAAATTTCTGTCATAACTCTAGCTAAATTCAGCTTAAGGAACAGACACTTCACAGACTAAATTCCAGAGTTAACACACAAAATATCAAAATGTAAAGTGTGCAACAAAAAATTGCAACAAAAAATTCAGAAAAGAAACAGGAAATGATGGCCCAACCAAGGAGGAAGATAAAATATCAGAAACTATCAACAAACAAAACAAGACTTTGGGCATACCATACAAAGACTTTTAAAAATAAATTTATATGCTCAAAGAACAAAAGGAAAACATGGATGAATAACTAAAATATATTAGGAAAATGATATATGAACAAATTGAGGTAGAAATCAATAAAGAGATAGAAATCATATAAAGGAACCAAACTGAAATATTGGAGCTAAAAACCACAATAACTGAAATAAAAATCTCCTCAGAGTGGTTTAACAGCAGATTGGAAATGTCAGAAAAAAGAAGCAGTGAACTTGAAGATAAGACCATCAAAATTATTTGGTCTGAGGAGCAAAAAGTAAAATGAATGAAGAAAACTGAACAGAGCCTGAGAAATGAATGGGACATCATCAAGCATACCAATTTACACATCATTGGAGTCTCAGAAGGAGAAGAAAGAGAGAAAGGGGCAGAAAGAATATTCAAAGTAATAATGGCTGAAAACTTCCCACATTTAATGAAACATGAATATACATAACCACTAAGCTCAAAAAACTCCAAACATGATAAAGTCAAAGAGGTGTACACCTAGATACATTATAATACAATTGTCTAATGCCAAATACAAAGCGAGAATCCTGAAAGCAGGAAGAAAGAAGCAACACATCATGTACAAGGAAGCCTCAATAAGATTAAATGCTGATTTCTCATTAGTAACCATGGTGGCAAGAAGTCAGTGAGATGACATATTTGAAGTGCTGAAAGAAAAAAAACCACCAACCAAGAATTATATATCCAGAAAAATTGTCTTTAAAAAAATGAGGGCAAGAGTGAGGCATTCTCAGATATAAAATTCTGAGGGAGTATGTCACCACTAGATCAGCCCTACACAAAATGCTAAAGGGAGCTCTTGAAGTTGAAAGGAAAAGACACTAAACAGCAAATTGAAGATGTCTGAAGATTAGAATGCAAATGCATAAATAGCAATGATAAATCTATGGTTTTGGACAAAAATGTATAGAGATATGATGTGTGACAATGTGAGACAGAGGGATATGAAAGATAGTTTGCCTATGCTATCAAAGTTAAGCTGGTTTCAAATCAAATGAGACTATTACCAATTTAGGATGTTAAATTTAAGCCCCATGCTAACCACAAAGAAAATATATGAAAAATATGCACAGAAAGAAATGAGAAGGTATTTGAAATGGCTCACTACAAAAGATCAACTAAATGCAAAAATAGGCAAAAATAGAAGAATTAAGGAGGAAAAAGGGTATAAGACTTAGAGAAGCCAAATAGCAAAATGGCAGAAGTCAATCCTGCATTACCAGTAGTTACTTTAAATGTAAATGGGTTAAACTCTCTGGTCAAAAAGCAGACATTAACAGAATGGGTTTTTTAAAAAAGCATGATTCAATTATGTACTGTTTATAAAGACACCTTAAATTCAAAGACACAAGTAGTTTGAAAGTGAAAGGATGGAAAAATATTCCATGTAAATAGTAATAACCAAAAGAGAGCAGGGGTGGTTATTCTAATATCTGATAAAATAGACTTTAAGTGAAAAACTGTAAAAAGGAACACAGAAAGACAGCATATGTTGACAAAAGAGTCATTTTATCTAGAAGATACAACATTACAAACATACATGCAACCTGATCACAGAACCCCAAAATACAATAGGCAAACACTGACAGATTTGAAGGGAGAAATAGACATTTCTGCATAAATATTAAGAGACTTCAATACACCACTTTCAATAAGGGATAGAACATAGAGACAGAAGATCAATAAAGACATTGAGGACTCGAACAATACCCTAAGCTAACTCGACCTAAAGACATATATACATTTATAGAACACTTCCTCCAACAACAGCAGGATACATGTTCTTCTCTAGTACACAAGGGTCATTCTTTAGGATAGAACATACATTAGGCAACAAGACTCAATAAATTAAAAAAAAAAACAAAAAAAAAAACATTGAAATCATATGATGTATCTTCTCTGACCACAAATGAAACTAAAAAACAATAACAGAGGGAGAACTGGAAAACTCAAAAATATGTGGGAAATTAAACACTCCTTTTTTCTATTTTTTTCAGATACTTAGATTATACAAATGTCACATAAAAAATATAGGGGATTCCCATATGTCCCACTCCCCACACCTCACACATTTTCCCACATTAACAACATCCTTCATTAGTGAGGTACATTCATTGCTATTGATGAACACATTTTGGAGCATTTCCACTAAGCATGGATTACAGCTTACATTGTAGTTTGCACTCTCTCCCACCCAATTCTGTAGGTTATGACAAGATATATAATGGCCTGCATCTGTTGTTGCAATGTCATTCAGGACAATTCCCAAGTCCCTAAAATGCTCCTGTATACACTTGTTTTTCCCTCTCCTTGCCCTCAGAACCCAGAGGCCACTGCCTTCACATCAATGATATAATTTCTTCCATTGCTAGAATCACAGTAAGTCTATAGTAGAATACCAGTAAGTCTACCTTAGTCCATAGTTCATTCCCCTATCCTGAGGATTCTGGGATGTTGATGTCTACTCCAGCTCTAATTGAAAGGGGGCTTAGATCCCATAGGGCCAATGGATGGGACTCTCTTGCTTGCAGTTGTAGACTCTCTCGGTTCCTTGGTATGGTAGTTGTCCATCATCACCTCCTTGTTAGTTGTCCTGGGTAAAAATAATATACCCTTAAACAACCAATTGGCCAAAGAGGGAGCCACAAGAGTAATTTTTTAAAAATCTAGAAATGAAAGAAAATGAAAACACAACACACCAAAATTTATGGGGTGTAGCAAATGCAGTGAATTTATAGCTGTGAATGCGTACATTAAAAAAGAAGAAAAACACGATAGATTTTATTTCATCAAAATAAAAGCTTATGTGCACTGAAGGAAATTATCAAGAAGGTGAAAAGACAAAATACAGAATAGTAGAAAATAGTTTAAAATCATATATCAATAAAAGTTCAATATCCAGGATATATAAAGAACTGCTACAATTCAACAACAAATGACAACTCAATTTTAAAAAGGGCAAAGGATTTAAACAGACATTTCTCCAAAGAAGATATATAAATGGCCAAAAAAAACATGAAAAGCCAACATCATTAGTCATTCGGGTAATGCAAATTACAACCATAATGAGATATGGAGGAAACATAGAAGCTGAGCCCAGAGAGAAACAGAGTCCCGGGAAGAGAGGAACCCAAGAAGCCTGAACCCTGGCAAACATCAGCAGCTGTCTTGCTCCAACATGTGCCTACAGACTTTGATGAAGGAAGAAACTTATGCTTTATGGCCTGGTAACTGTAAGCTTCTACCCCAAATAAATGCCCTTTATAAAAACCAACTGATTATTGATATTTTGCATCAGCACCCCTTTGGCTGACTAATACAGCACATAAGGACAAAAATTGTATACCACTTATAAGAGATAACTAGAGAGAGCAAATTCACAGTGATATAATACAGATTAGAGGTTATTGGGGGAAGTGAGGGTGGGAATAAGGAGGTAAAGTAGAGTGTTTGTAAATTTATTTCTAAAAGAAAGACAAGTGGAAATTGGAACATTAATTTGATATTAAATGATATTAAGGAATTATTGTTAATTTTTTTAGGTGTGTCAAGTTTTGAGATCATATTTTAAAAAGTCCTTATCTTTAAGAGGTATAGTTTGACATATTTAAAGAAGAGATTTAACTATACCTGAGATTGCTTCAAAATAGCACAAGAGTGGTTGGGATGGGTCATAGGCAGCTGGTGGTCAGGGCAGCATATTAGGTACACAGGGGTTCACAGAAAAAAAAATAATAATAATTAATTAATTAATTAAAGTAAATAAAAAATTGAAAAGGAAAATAAGAAGAAAGATCTCATGTCTGTAACCTACCCCCCAACCTTGAGAAACTAGGAAAAGTAGAGCAAACTAAACCCAAATTGAGCAGACAGATGGAATAATAAAGATTAGAATGAAGATAAATAAAACAGAGACTAGTAAAACAACAGAGAGACTTTTAAAAAGTTGGTTCTTTAAAAAGATCAATAAAATTGACAAACCTCTAGCCACACTGACAAAGAGACATGAGGCAAATAATAAAAATCAGAAATGAAAGGGGAGATATTAGTACCAGACTTACAGAAATAAAAAAGGATTATAAGAGGATATTATGAATAATTGTAGCAAATTAGACAACCTAGAGGAAACCGGCAAGTTCCCAGAAACATACAAATTACCTACACTGATCAGGAAGAAATAGAAGATTTCAACAAACCAATAACAAGCAAAGAGACTGAATCAGTAACCAAAAACCTTCCCCCAAAGAAAAATACAGGACCAGATATCTCCACTGGTGAATCTCACCAAACACTCAAAGAAGAATTAACACTAATCTTTCTCAAATTCTTCCAAAAAAATTGAACCAGTGAATACTTCCTAATTCATTCCATGAGGCCAGTACCACCCTAATAACAAAGTCAGATAGCGGTATCACAAGAAAAAAGAATTACAGACCAATATCCCCTATGAATATAGATGCAAAAATCCTCAACAAAATACTAGCAGATGGAATTCAATAGCAAATAAAGGATTATATACCATGCCCAAGTGGGACTTATCCCATGAATGAATAGGTAGTTCAACACAAGAAAATCAATCAATATAGTATACCACATTAATAGAATGAAGTAAAACAGAAATCACATGATCATCTCAGTTAATACAAAGAAGGCACTTTTCATGATAAAAAAGCAATGAGAAAATGAGAATAGAAGTTAATTACCTCGGGAAACGGATGTGGCTCAAGTGGTTGGGCGTCCGTCTACCATATGGGAGGACCCGGGTTCGATCCCCGGGACCTCCTGGCAAAAAGAAAAAAGGTGATCAGGCGAGCCATGCAGCAAGATGATGACACAACAAAAGAGGGACACAGGGGAGAGTCAAGGCGAGACATGCCAGAAACCAGGAACTGAGGTGGTGCAAGTAACAGGGTGCCTCTCTCCCACATCTGAGGTCCCTAGGATTGAGTCCCGGTGAAGCCTGGAGGAGAAAAATGAGACGAGGAGGCAAGAAACAGGCACAGAAGATCACCCAGTGAATGGACTCAGACAGCAAGGGGCAGGGGGAGGGGAAAACTCATAGAACTGTACCAAAAAAAAGAAAAAACAAAGTCAATTAAAAAGAAAAAAGAAGTTAATTACCTCAACATGATAAAAAGCATATATGAAAAACCCACTTTTAACATTATACTCAATGGTGAAGGACTGAAAGCCTTCCCCCTGAGGTCAGGAACAAGACAAGGATGCCTGCTTTCCCCACTGCTATTCAACATTGTTTTGGAAGTCTTTGCCAGAACAATTAGGCAAGAAAAAAAAAAAATTAGAAAGGAAGAAATTAAACTCTCTCTAATGCAGATTACATGATCCCTTACATAGAAAATCCCAAAGAATATAAAGAAAAGTAATAGAACTATAATGGAATTCAGCAAAGTTGCAGGTTACAAGATTAACACATAAAAATTAGTCATGTTTCTATACAGCATCAAAGAATATTCTGAAATGGAAATTTAAAAAACAAACCTTTTCACAGAGATTCTAAATGGATTGAGAACCTGAACATAAGAACTAAATAAAAAACTCTTAGAAGAAAACATAGGGGGGAATCTTCATAACCCTGGATTTCAGAGTGATTTCCCAGATATGGCACTGAAAGCATGAGTAACAAAAGAGAAACAGATAAAATGAAGTTCATCAAATTGAAAACTTTTGTTATCAAAGGACATTATCATAAAAGTGTAAAGACAACCTAGAGAATGGAAGAAAATAATTGCTAACCATATATTTGGTAAAGGCTTATAATCCAGAATATTTAAAGAACTGCTACAACTCAACAACAAAAAGATAAATAAACCAATTAAAAATTAGGCAAGGGACTGGAATAAACATTTCTCTAAAGAAGATATACAAATGGCCAGAAAGTTCATGAAAAGATGCTCAGCATCACTGGTCAACAGGGAAATGCAAATCAAAACCACAGTGATCCAGGGGATGAGCCTCCCTGGCACAGAGGGATTATATATCTTGCCATAACTTACAAAATTGTGCAGAAGAGAGTGTAAACTACAATGTAAACTATAATCCATGCTTAGTGGCAATACTCCAAAATGTGTTCATCAATTGTAACAAATGCACCACACTAATGAAGGATGTTGTTAATGTGGGAAAATGTGGAAGCGGTAGGGTGCGGTGCATATGGGAATTTTTTATGTAACATTTATGTAATCTAAGCATCTTTTAGAAAAAAAAAGTATATTCCTCCTTCCTCACTGGCCATTTCTTTTCATTCTCCTTTGCTGGTTCCTCTTCATCTGCTTGACCTCTCCTAGTCAGAGCACCACAGAACTAAGTCATTGGACCCCCTCTCTTTTTTCAGCCACTCCTATGTGATGTATTCTAAGGTCATAGCTTTAAATATCATCAATATGCTGATGCTATTCAACATAAGTCTCCTTCTTAGAATTCTACCTAGGGAAGCGGATGTGGCTCAATCGATAGGGCTCCTGTTTACCATATGGGAGGCCCCGGGTTTGATTCCCGGGGCCTCCTGGTGAAGGTAAGCCAGCCTGCGCGGTGCGGTGAGCTGACGACCCCACAAAGGGAGACAAGCAGACAACAGAAAAACACACAGCAAATGGACACAGCGAGCACAAGCAGCGGGGGGGCTAAATTAATAAATAAATAAAATCTTAAAAAAAAAAAAAAAAGAATTCTACCTAGACTCATAACCAACTGCTTACTTGACATCTCAACTATTAAGAGGGATCTCAACCCGCTGAGATCAAGAACAAGACAAGGATGCCCACTGTCACAACTGTTATTCAATATTGTGATAGAAGTTCTAACTGGAGCAATTAGGCTAGATAAAGAAATAAAAAGCACCCAAATAGGAAAGGAAGAAGTAAAACTTTCACTATTCGCTGATGATATGAACCTATATCTAGAAAATCCCAAAGAATCCACAACAAAGCTATTAGAACTAAGAGACAAGTTCAGTAAAGTGGCAGGATAAAAGATTAATATGCAAAACTCAATAGTGTTACTATATGCTACTGATGAGCAATCTGAGAATGAAATCATACTTCTCTCCGCTTGACACCTCTTCTCACACTTAACATTCAATCCATCAGCAAACCATGTTATACCTTCCTTCAGTGCTAACAAAAGATCTACCTTCACCATTTCCCTGCTGCCAAACTGGTTCATTATCTCTTGCCTAAATGACTGCAGTAGCATCCTAATAGTTTTCCATTTCTACCCTTGGTCCCAGATAGTCTATTCTCAACCCAGCAAAGTGTTCCTGCTAAAAAACTGTTTTCAGATCATGTCACTCCTGTCCTACCAATGTTGTTAATGTAAAAGCCAAAACATTAAACTAAAAAAATATATGAAGAGAAAATCCAAAAGGTGGAGAAGAATAAAAGCCCTCTTGCTTCAGATTATATGTAGTTCATAACTTAAGGCAATAGGGCAAAATAATTTTTAAAAAAACTAAACAAGAATTTCTGGGGAAAGAAAAGTAATGATAGGGGAAACATATCAGATGAATCTAGACATAACCTAAGAGCACAAAATATATGCCATGATTTCCTATACACTGGTTAAAAATGGGCCACTAATTTGACTTAATGTTTTCTATAAGTAATGCAGAAGGAAACATGATGAATTACAGGATCTCACATACATATATACATACATACACACATACATACATACATACATACATACATACATCAGCTGCTCAAAAGAAACTCAATTACTTCTGGTACTGGGACATTAGGGAAAATTCTCACTTCATTCTCCAGTGACTACCTTAGCTGCAGAGGTTGGAAAGCTAAAATTATGTTTTCCAGACTCCCTGCAACTAGGGTTGTGGACATAAATTTGGTTCTACCAATTAGATGCACAACCATGAAATATGGAGATAGAAATGAGTTTGAGACCATCATTCTCTCCTTTTTCTGCTTTCTGATGACAAAGAAAATTGTGACTATGCCTGTGTCTAGTTTATACCTTCATGGATGTCAAGAGGTATTTGCAGCAGCAGCTTTGACTATCCTCTGAGTTCCAGTGTCCAGAAAATTGCAGCCGTGGCAATGCAATTTAACTGACATGGGCTTCCTTATCCCTGGACCACAGCAAAGGTAGTGTGTTCTCGAATGCCACAGTTCCGGGGACAGCTCCTGGGGAAGGAGGTGATGGGTCTCATAGAGTCAGTTCTGAAAATCCTCCTAAGGGCCCAGCCAAAAGCCTGCTCTTTCAGCCCTTTAGAAGTGTTTTCTAAACACTTCCCTGTATTGATTTCCATCTTAATATCTAGGGTAGTTTGTTTACTACAATGAACCCTGACTGACAGAGGAAAAAAAAACTGGCAATTATTAGAATCCAGCTTTCTAGAGGTAGGAAAGCTTCCAGAATGCTATGTTTAACTTGAACTTTTAAATCAAATGTATAGTCATAAAATGAGAAGAGTCCTGGCTGTCAATTGGGATCTGGACTTCCAAGCTCACTCGCCAAATTCATGTCATTGTTCCTAGAATCTATTCTTTTTTTTAAAAGATTTATTTATTTATTTATCCTCCCACCCCCTGCCCATTTTTCTGTGCTCAGTCTGCTCTCT
>JAQZBX010076986.1:0-14368 GCA_029593785.1 Cabassous unicinctus | reverse complement strand
GTCAGAAAAAGACTGTGTTCACTTTACCTACAAGACTGATTCCAGGTGGACACCTAGTCAAATTGAGTCTGTATCTGTCCTCTGGGTGCAGGTATTTTATGCAGGGAAGGTCAACGCTCCCAAGCCAAACCTATAGAACTCCTCCCTGTACTTTCCTAAAGTGGAAGGTAGGATCAGAGTTTCCTTTTTTGCCATCATTAATAAGGATTTAATGACAAATCCATCACTGCTAGTATTCTTCCCTATGGATGAAAAACCTTTTTTCACTAGGGAGAAAAGCATCTCTCCAACAAGCAGAGAGATGAAGATAAGTGCAATCTGACTTGAGTGCTGGTCTACAGGGAGGCCTATGTTTTGCTTGCTGAAAAACTTGCAAGTGTCTCAGGGCCATCAAAATCTTTTCTTCCCCCTGATTGACTTGGAATTGAGTTTTGTCACTCTCATATTTTAGTTACTAAAATCAATGCACAAGTGATATGCCCAAAATTATATATTCAGCAATATGATTTTATGTTATAAGACAGTGAGCATTTTCAGCCTGTGCAGTTGGCCACATTTATTATGGGGATTTACAAAAGTTCATTAAAGTTTCATCTGTTGTTTCTTGTTGTTCAGTGAATTCTGGAGCTTTTAAGAAAATTTATAAGGAAAATTCTAGTACTTCACAGTGCTTTGAATAATCCTTGTCCCCTTCTCTGGAGAAGGAGTCAGGTTGGAAGAGCAATTATTCAAAAAAGCACACCTGAAATGAAGGGAACAGAAGATATACTGTACGTGGCTAAGGAAAGGCTTTTATGCTCATAGAGCATTAGCTCATCATTCATGGTGAGCAGACTAATATACCTGTGGAACTATACAATTAGTCTGCACAAGTGAGATCCTGGCAGTTGTTATAGTAAAATCTGGGAAAATCTAGTAATTGTTCCACCTAACCACTTACTATGCATCCCCTGAGTGATAAAGTCAAGAAGGTTCCATTATACAGCATATACCAACTCCCTGACGCCAACTCTATGAGCAATACACCGGGAGACTATATTGATATCTTCCATGCCTCACTATGACTAAACAATTGTTACCACTTGACTCACTATATCAAACAATTTCTACCAACATTTGTCAGCCAAGCAGAGACCAAGACTCAATTATAGAAGCTGAGATTAAGGGGTTCTATATAACCCTTGGTGTGATTATAAGAAACATTAGTGCAGGCAGGCCCTATGTACAGAGGGAAAAAAATCAATAACTTGTCTGCTGTTTCTTTTTAGTAAACTGAATCTCCAAACCCACAACAAGCCCCCAACAAGAAAATAAACTTGAGCTATATCCAAATAATGCTTTAATGAACTGTGAGCTCAGGAAACATAAAGTCTGGAGTGTCCAGATGTTAGGTACACCAAACTCCAGAGTTATCTGCATTGACCATAGGACCTGGGTGTCTCTAGAGCCCTCAGGAGACCCACTATTTGGGGTAGTATCCACTTTTGTAGTCCACTAGTTCCTGCTAAGATGTGCATAAGCACTACCTCTGGGATGACCTCACTACTCATTTTGAAGTCTCTTAACCATATAATCTCATTCGTCTTTACCTTTTTCCCCTTTTATTTGAGGTCTTTTCCCAGTTGAATTGTTAGTTGGTGCTTGGTAGTAATCCCTTGGTGCCAGGGAAGCTAATCCTCAGGAGTCATGTCCCATGCTTGGGGGAAGTTAATGCATTTATATGTTGAGTATGGCTTAAAGAAAGGCCACTTTTGAGCAACAAGTAGGATCTCAGGAGGCAACAATTAGGCACCACACAATACGAGGCTAACTTTCAATTTCAAGAGCAAAGGCTCATAAGCATAGTCATCAATATCAAGGGCCCATAAATGGATCATTCTCCTTCACCAGTCATTGCCCCTGCACTTGGGGGACTGTGGCTGCTCCATTAGAGAATGTGGCAGAACTATCCAGGATGGGAATTCAATATTCTCTCGGTTATTGTGTGAGTCTCCACCCACTGTGGAAATGCCTCATGAATATTTGAACATATTTATATACCTTATATGTATGCCCAGGTGAACTTCCTCCTATATATCCCCCATCACTGACACCCCACACCAATGATCCTCCCCTGCCCCAGTTGTAACCCTTCTGTGAACCAAAACTTCTACAAAAATGACACCATTAAAATAGCCAAATACAATTAATTGGAAAATGAAATAATAAAGATAATTCTAAATATAAGAAATAAAATACATAAAAATTTTAAAAACTAAAAAGAAAATTAAATTAAAAGATTGAGATATTAAAAAATAATGAAAAATATTTAAATTTTTTTTATATTTTACCTTTCTTCACTGTAATATCTGGTGTCCTGTATATACAGTGGCATTTTTTTCCATTTATTCCCCAGTGCCATTGGGCCCTACTTTGGAGTTTATGCTCCTGAGAGTGACAGTGTTAGACTCAATTAAGGCTTCCCTACACATGGCTCATCTGTCCCTTCTACTTAAACCTATACTTGGTGCTGGAGTTTGTAGGAGTACATCCAAGAGCTTGGAGTCTTTGGGCTATCCATGTGCCAGCTGGACCCAGAACATTACAGGAGTTACAAAACTTTCTCTTCAGTTCATTGGACTCATCTAGGACAACTAACAAGGAGGTGAGCATTGACAGCCACCATACCAAGGAAATGAGAGAGCTTACAACTGCAAGCAAGAGAGTCCCATCCATCAGCTGTATGGGAATGAAGCCTCTTCTCAATCAGAGTTGGAGTGGACATCACCATCCCAGAATCCTCAGGATTGGGGAATGAACTATGGAAAAGAGTTGACTTACTGGTATTCTACTATAGACATATTGTGATTCTAGCATTGGAAGAAATTACAATGTTGATTTGGAGGCAGTGACCACTGGAGGCTCTGGGGACAGGGGGAGGGAAAAGCAGTTGTAATACGGGGGCTTTTGGGGGATTTGGGAATCGTCCTGAATGACATTGCAATGACAGATATAGGCCATTTTATATGACCACATTACATGCAGAACTGTGTGGGAGAGAGTGTAGACTACAATGTAAACTATGGTCCATGCTCAGTGGCAAAGCCTCAGGATGGCTTTATCAATTGCAATGAATGTGCCACACTAATGAAGGATGCTTATGTGGGAGGGTGTGGGAAGTGTGGAGAGTGGGGCATATGGAAATCCCTATATTTTTTGTGTAACATTTATGTAATCTAAGTATCTTTTTAAAAAATTAAAAAATATATTATTAAAAAAAGATGTTAGGTGCACCTGAGAGCCCAACAGGAAGCACAGCTTGCAGTGTACAGTGCTTTTGCTAAAGTTCCCTTTGTAGATTAGTTTTTTTTTCAAAAAGGGACATGGATGACATAGGATAGGAATACTTAAAAAAGGATAAATATGGGGCAACCAGGTTAATTGACCAAAAAATATTTTGAAGGAAAATGGTTATTAAGTGAATATCACAATTTTTCTTCTGTGATTAACCATATTTTTCCCATGTTGTAGTGTAAGAGTAACATGTGGAGGAATTAACACTTTATAGTGCTTTAATTCTTCCGTTAACTAAATGGGAGGTACATATTTCCCCCTGTATCATACAATATGTTTTGAAATTTTTTTCATCACTTATTCGGTCCAAAGATGGTAGAACTGAAACCATAAATCTGAGCATCTCCAATAAGAAAGGACATCACCCAGTGGTCCATGTTTGGATCAGAATATCATGTGGAATGTTTTTGCCTTCTTTAACTGGCAAATTGACGAAAAGTTCAAATATGCCATGGGAAATTTCTGCTTTGCCACTATCTTTTCCAAATATAATAACATGTGGAACCCCATTTTATACTCAAAAGGAGAACAAAATTTGGCAATATTACATTCTCACCTTATGCACTGTGAAAAGGTTAGATGAAATGCACAACTGTGTATGTGAGAAGATTTTATTGTATGTGAGGAAGGACATAAGTGGCAATTGCTGTCTTCCTTAGCATACATCTGTCTTAAAGCACTAAAATAAAGATCTTCTTTTAGAAATCAGTTCTTCTCAAAACTGCACAGATACTTTTCATTAACGGAAAATACTGGCTACATTTTATTGGTCCTGGTAAGAGCACATGGCTAAGATCCCATGATAAGCAAAATTACCTGGGACATTTACAACTTAATAAATGTAAAACTCAGAAACTGCCCTTGACTGTTTTACTATTTGTGAGCACAGTCGGTTAGTCAGGTATCTGAAAAAGGACCCATGCAAGGAGGAAATACAGACAAAATATGGCAAAACATTCAAGACACCAGTTGTGTATTCTTGGAAATTTATCTGGTAATAGGAATGAAGTTTTTATGAGAGTCAATGTTTTTCTTGAAGTGGAAATGATAATTTATTGTAATAGAAAATAACTATAACACTAAAATTTAAAAAGACAATTATATAAGGTTTGATGTAAGTTATTTGACTTCTTTATGGCTTACATGTCTATAGTGGAGAAATTAATTTTATAGATATGGACCAAGCTCACTGGGGAAGGAAGTCTTCCTGTCTAACTGGACAAGAATAAGGATCTCATGTATTAGAAGACGATTGAATTGATATAAAGGGGAAATGCAAATGTTAAAGGACACAATCTATGAAAAAGTGTGATTCATAAATATGTAATTAAAATAAATAATGAAAAACTATGATTTTAATATTAGTTGAACTAGATTACAGCTGCAATTTTTAAACCTCAAATTTAGTCATTGAGTTCATTTTGTTGTGTGTGTGTGTGTATGAGTGTGCTTCTTAAGAGAACACAGAGTAGAACTGTTTTGTCTTTATGAATTTGGTACATTTCAATCAACCAATACTGTACACACGTATTGGACATCATTTCCACTCTACTATTATTTTGATCATAACTTACAACATCACTACCATATCAATTATCTACATCTGATAGTACAAGTGTCACAATTGAAACCACTAAATTACTCTTTTTAATAGTTATTCATGAGTCTTAAAAGTAAGATATACATAAATCCAGTTTGACTGTTATTATAAGGTATAATATGAAGACTTAGCATAGATATACCCCCCATTCATTGTATAAATTTCTGAACGCAATCTCTAAAAGACTAAGACTTACCAGGTTGGGAATAATTGACAAAGTTCCCTTCATTTACACTTCATCCTCTTGATGAAGTCTTGCCACTTGGCCAAGGTATCCTTCAGTGCATCTTTCATGGATTCATTCCATAGACTTAAGAAGAAGGGATTCAGGAGAGGTTTAATGACACTGGAAAGGATAAAGAAGATCTTGTTTAGGTTCAGGCTGCTCTTCTGTGAGGGATGGACATAGACAAAGATGGAGACCCCATAGCCCATGGAGACCACAGTGAAATGAGAGGCACAAGTGGCAAAGGCTTTGCATTGTCCTGTGCCTGAGGGAATCTTCAGAATGGTGGAGATAACGTAGCCATAGGAGACCACTATCAGTGAGAGGGAGCTGAAGAGTAGGACAAGGGAGCTGAGGAAGTCCCATAGCTCAATGGCATGAGTGTCAGCACAGGCCAAGTGAAGGAAGGGGGCACTGTAACAAAAAATGTGATCGATTTTATTGGGGCCACAATATGTCAGCCTTGCCTTGATGATGATAGAATAAGGAGAAATGATGATGATGGGAGAATAAGGAGAAAGCTGCCTACTCAGGAGAGTATTACAAGACATACACAGAGTGAGCTGGTCATAATCAAAGGGTACTGAAGAGGGCTGCAAATGGCCACATAGTGGTCATAGGACATGACTGCAAAAAGAATAAACTCAGTGCATTCAGAGGGTAAGTAAAAATAAAGTTGTGTAAAGCATTCATTAAATGAGAAGATCTTCTTCTCTAACAGAAAGCCTGCCAGCATCTTGGGAACAACACATGTGGTTTTTAATATTTCAGTGAAAGAGAGATTGCTAAGTAAGAAATACATGGGTGAATGTAGCCTGTAATCCACAAGAATTAAGGTAATTTTGAGGGTGTTTTCAAGGACAGTCACCAAATAAGCCAATAAAAATATGAAAAACAGGAGGCTCCCAATGGCTTTGGTGGTAGGTATCCCAATAAGAATAATCTCTGTCACCATGGTCCAATTGCCTTTTTCCATGCTGGGTGGGGAATTTCTTCTCCTAAGAGAGCCAAGGAAGAGAAAAAGAGCAAACATTAAAAGGTAATCTTCTAAGTTAAAAGGATTTGGGTAATTTTATTTATTATTTCATTTCTTTGAAAAATTAGCTACATGACTGAAAAATACAGCTGAGTTTAATGTTTGTATATCTTCCCTAAAAATATATATATATGAAAATCCATTTTCGTAAAAATTAGAGTATATAAAAATTGAGTTCCATAACAGTTTTTTTTTTCTGACTCCAACATCTGTATTTCATAACTGAGTCTTCTATTACTGAATGGAATAGTCTAGAAAACATATTGCTAGACAATTAAATATTTATAATTTTGAGATTTTTCAGGAGAAATTTTTAAAACTAATGAATCATGTTTTTTTTTAAAGAAACTTTAAATTACATAGTTGTTACCTAAAAAATATAGTGGATTCTCATTTGTTCCACCCCTCCCCCTCCCATACTGTCTCACATTAACAACATTTTTCCTTAGTGTGGTACATTTGTTACAATTGATTGTAATGAATCAATTTTGATTATGATTTCGGAATGCCTCCAAAAGTATGTGTGAAATTATTGGTATTAGCCAGAAATGTTTGAGAAAACACTTATTTTCACATAAATATAGAACTCTTGCTAAATTATTAAAATAAATTGGTAGTATCAGTGGACAGAGGAAATTTCAAATTTGAAGATAGCATTAAAAATTGACATCTTAAATGAAAACACTTGCAAATATTATGCCATTTTGATAGGAAGTAAAATTTTCAAAAGAGATCCTCAAACCAAAGACAACTTGGAAAGAAAAATAAGCAAATTTATGGGAGAAAAAGGAAAAATGAAAGTAAAGAACAAAGAAACTTTTCAAAGATAATGATGTGCACAATTAAAAAGCAACAAAAAAAGCATATCAAAATACATAAATAGATTAAGCTCACCAAGTGTATCTGGCAAAATAAAAACAGAAACAAAAGAAAACAAAAGTCAAATGTACTCATTTTGTGAGAAAAGAACAAAAAGATAATGGATGAACATATTTTAAAAATAGCATGACTATGTTTGGGAATTCCAAAAATTGTAAGAATAAAAGCAGGCATCACAATAAAAATATGAAACAAATTTCAATTCAAACTAAAGAAAGCCAACAACAAAAGAAGAGTTTGATAAGCTAATAATGTAGAATAATAAATTCCCAATGAAGATTAAAATATTTATGAATTTATGAGACAACTAAGATTACATAATGATCATCAAAGTGTATGTAAGAAATACTTGGAGTAATAAAGAATAATAACATAATGAAATAACCTGAACCACTGTCTCCATGTTTTCTGATCAATAGAGTATAAAATTAGCTATACTAAGTATAATGTTAATATTGTTGATGAAGTTTAATTTATCATTAAATTATGAAAATGCATTCAATCTTATGTGTAAGTGTACTTTAAATGAATCAGTAGAAAAAGGCAGAGTCTATCCCTTGATTTTAAATCAATAATAAAATATTTAAAATTATCCAAAATATATGAATGTATATAATACAATTGCATTCAAAAACCACCATGATTTTTATTTTTAAATTAGTCAAAATAAATGCAATTTTGTAGGAAAACTAATAAATTTTAATATTTACCATATATGTTTACATACAATTAAACCAGAGCAATTCAGGAAAATATAAAAAAATCATGAATACATTCTTAATATTATATCATTTTATTTGTTTTAGAAATGGAAAGCAGAAACATTTTAACTCACATAAATGAGATTCCAGTGTTAAATACCCTATCCTACCCCAACTCCCTTAAGAATCTGGGTTTAGACTGTGACCATGGAGGTAGTTTAAGGATCTATAAAATGGAAGGAAGAATGAAATCTCAAATATCATTATATTACTGTTTAATCCTGAATTAGTCAATGTCCTTCTTACTGTTATTCAGGGGGGGGGTGGCCAAGCAATGACAGCAGGGAGAGAGCAAGAGAAAGGAGAGAAAGAAAGAGAAAGAGAGGGAGAGAAATAGAGAGAAAGACTGGTTGATTAACTAAGGGAGGACACACTGAATAAAATCTTTAGGTTAAGGCCTTTGAGGAACCTTAAAGAAATTGATGAAGATTGACTACTGGAGACACCAAGTAATGGGATAATGTCAGAAAGCTAAAAACAAACAAAAAACACATGAGATTCTGTTATTAAACCACTAATTTAATTTCTTCACAGATTATTTAAAATAAATATTCAAATACATTAATCAGAACTTGCAATACTTTACAACTTTCCCTAACAGCTAACCCTCAAAGAGTTCTGAGACATCTATTATGGGTTGAGGTCACCTTGTTTTCCAGACTCAGGTCTTTGTATAACTTAAGATATATTCCCAATATATTTCTATTCTCCTTTTGTAAGACGTCCAACTTTTCTCCTAAACACTTTGTAACCTTACTTTACAAAATATCTCCATGCACAGCAGAAATTTCGTAGTTCAGGAAAAAGCAAGAGGAGGTTGGATTTTGTTTCATTTTTCATTCTTTTGGAATTGGTATTCAGAGACAAGAGGAGAGGGTTTCTGTGGGAACTGCTGAGACCAGATCACTTCTGAGGTAGGGCTACTTCCAAATAACCACAGCACAATTCCACCTCAAACAACTGAAATACCTTGCTGAGAATAACAAGTCTTTAAAATCAGGCTGGATCCCTCAGGGTGAAAATTTTGCTTAGCCACAAATAGCTAAGTTTCTTTTCTCTATAAAATTTTTATTGTAAACATTTTACTGAATCTATTCCACAGAGATTCTAGTAAATATAGAAAACTATTTTCCCAAGAGACTTTTTAAAGAGCAATTTTTTTAACTCTCTTCTGAGTCATGGAAAAATATACATATTAATATATATATATGTATGCATGCATGTATGTATGCATGTATGTCTATAAGTGTGTTTATAAAACTTATAATCATGCAGTACTTCATAGATACTGATAGATATTCTCCAATATTGGAGAGAATGAAATTCACTCACTGCTCATTTCCAATGACTCTAATGAATGTGCAGGATTATTTTACAAACAGAAATCCATGGTTGTGAAATCCAAAGATTTACTATCTGGGATACCACTTATGTTTGAGTATGTATGTCCTGCACATAGACCCTTGGAGAGGGGTTTGAGAAGGGCTAAAATCCAGTCCTCACTCTACAGGGCAGTGGATGCCTCTAAACTAGGGCACTGGGAAGGCTTTTATAAAACCCTTGCTCTGTTTTTTATTCAAAATTTTCACACACAGAGGGAACATTTTCTCTAATTTTCACCAAAGTTTCTTATGCACTAACTGTAGTCCTGCCTAACATGCATGGAAGACTTTTTGGACCTTCTTCAAATCTTTATGTCAAATCATAGCCAATCATGCATTATATTATTGATCCCCCAATAATTACTTATGATGGAGTATACAAAAAATTTCCTTCATTTTGTTTATGCATATTCTTCTTCCTATATTATTGCACAGCATCTTCTGACTGCAAAGAGAATTTAATTCCTTCTTCAACACCCAACACCAATTTAAACCCTCTTATAAATTTCCTCAGGTCACACATTTAATAATTAATTACCTATTTTAGGTCCATTTCCTAATCTATACACTCTCACACAAACATACACACATATTTTTAACACTTTGCACATAGAATACATTCCACATTTCATGCCTCTTTCTTTATAATTACCCATGTTGAGAACCAATTAATTCTCTTGCTCACTTTTGAAACATCAACATTGAGAAGAGTAGTATGTATTATGTGGTTAAAATTTTAATAAATGAGGAAATGAATTAGTGAATGAATGGAAAAATGAACAAAAGAACCAAGAAAAGGAAAAATTAGATCTTTCTTAATTCTGGCACTTTGAAAGAAGAGCAAAATTTGGTAAGCTTAAAGGTCTTTCTGGGAGAGAATTCCTAATTAAATACCCTGCATATTAGATTAGAATGCTGAAATATAATATTGTTTAAAGTTATCATCCATGTAGAATCTTGAGTTTAAGAGTTGAAGAGCTATTAAATCAGATATAGTATGATGGATTCAGAAATAATTAATTTAGAAACAATTAACTGTGTATTATGGGCAAGTTTTGAGAAAGGGGATTGCATGTGTTAGCAACTTTGAGGGGATTTTTATATTTATACTATCTATCTAGTCAGAATAGAAGAGCAATGGTTGTCTATGGGGATGGGATTATCCTGCCTGCAGATGCAAACTCTCTCCATTCCCTGGGATCGCCGTTGTCCAACATCATCTCCTCACCAGGTGACTTGGGTGAGTCCATTGAGCTGTAGAGTAGGAGTTGTGGCTCCACCAAGATTCCAGGCACAGCTGGCACCTGGGCAGGCCAGGGGCTCCAGTCTCTGGAAGTACACCTACAAACTCCAGCATCACATATAGGTTTAAATACAAGGGACTGATGGACAATGTGCAGGGAGGACTTATTTGAGTCCAACTCTGTCACTCTCAGGAGCACAGATTCCAAAGTAGAGCCCACTGATAAGGCATCAGTCTCTGGAGCTATCCCCACTTATTTAGGACCTGGGTGTCTCCAGAGCCCTCAGGAGGCCCTCTGTGTGGGGTGATATCCACTTTGGTGTTCTATGAGATCTAACTGAGTTGTGCATAAGCATTACCTCTGGGATGACCTCCCGACTCTCTTTGAAGTCTCTTAGCCACATGAACTCATTTGTCTTTACCTTTTCCCCCTTTTATTCAAGGTCTTTTTCCAGATTTATTGCCAGTTGGCACTTGGTATTAATCCCTCAATTCAAGGGAGGTTCATCCCCGAAGTCATGTCCCATGCTGGGGGGCAGGTAATGCAATCATAAACTGAGTTTGGCTTAGAGACAGGCCACATTTGAGCAACAAAGAGGCTCTTAGGTGGCAAACCTTAGGCACCCCATAACAGTAGGCTAAGTTTCAATTACAAGAGCAAAGACTCATAAGGTTAGTCATCAATAACAATAACTCATCAGTGGACCATCCTCTTTTGCCAGACACTGCCCTTGCAGTTGGGGTATGTTGCTCCTCCTTGGAGAATGTGGCAGGCTGGGAATTCAGTATTCCCTCATTTATTGAGTGATTGTCTACCCACCATGACCATGCCCCACCCCTTGATCATTTGAACAATTTTATATATCTTTCATGTATATTCAGATGAACTCCCTTCCATGAATCCCCCACCCCAGACATCCCCCACCAATGATCCTCTGCAGCCCCCATTGTAACCCTTCTGTGATCTAAACATTCCTTGAAGATGAAGCCCATATAATAATCAAATACAATTAATAGGAAAATGAAATAATAATGATAAGCTTAAATGAAAAAGATAAAAATACAAAAAGATAAAATACATGGAAACTCAGAGAAAAAAATATATATATATAATTAACAGATTGGGACATTCAAAAAATGGGAAAAAAACAAAAAAAAATTTTAATTACTTTTTTTTCCTTTTATCGGGTGTTCAGTCTGTACCGTGGCACCTTCCCCCTCTCATTCCCCAGGGTCTCCCAAATTTTCATTTAATTTTCAAAGAAGTTTTACGTCACAGCAAAGTCACACACAGAATACTAGAAACTTTCATATACCCAACTTCCGTCCCCTTTCCTCACCCCAAATTAAAACCTTTCTTTTATTTTGTGGATTTTAGCGTTGTTATAACTGTTATACAGATAGTGAAACATAGCTACTAAACATTGTCAATGGTTTACAGTATAGTTTACAATTTATACAGGACAGTTTAATAATTTTTGATGATATTTACCATGTCCTGTGTCCATTACTCTAAGGTAATGAAAAACATTTCCCATGACCATTAAATACCCCCTGTTTGATCTTTTCTGTTCCTTCCTCCCCATCCCCTTGGGGCACATGACACTCCCTTGTCTTGACTCATTGGATGACAAGATTCATACTTACATGCCCTGGGTATTCTAACCTGCCCTACCTAATCTACCCACCTGTCAACCCGGCACCCCCAAACCCAGTAATATTTCTCCACATCTTCTCCAAAACTTGTTATTCTCTCTCTCTTTTTTTTAATAGCGACCATTCTAATGGGTGTAAAATGATATCTTAATTGTTGCTTTGATTTACATTTCCAATAATAATGATGTTGAACATCTCTTGGTGTGCTTTCTGGCCATTTGCATATCTTTGCAAAGATGTCTGTTCAAGTATTTTGACCATTTTTTATTGGATTGTCTTTTTGTTGTTGAAGGATTTCTTTACATATTTTGAATATTAAACCTTTATGGTTTATGTGGTTTCAAATTTTTTTATCCCAATATGTAGTTTGTTGTTTTACTTTCATGTTAATATCATTTGAGGCACATTTATTTCCCCCTCCATGAGATGGCTCCCTCTTCTGTTTGCTTATTTATTTATTTATTTATTTGCTCATTGTATTTTTGCTTGTTGTTTGTACTCACTGCCTGCTCATTGTTTTGCTCATTGACTATTTGTTTTTTCTTTAGCAGGCACCAGAAACCAAACCCAGGACCTCCCATGTGGGAGGTAGGCACTCAACTGCTTGAGTACATCTGTTCCTTGCTTGTTTGTTTTGCTCATTGTCTTCTCATTGTTTTGCTTGTTGTCTTGCTTGTTGTTTTGCTTGTTTTATGTTCATTGTTTTTTCTCATTGTCTGCTCATTGTTTTTCCCCAATGTTTGCTCATTGTCTGGTTTTTTTTTGTTTGTTTGTTTGTTTGTCTTGTTTAGGAGGCCCCCAGGAACTGAACCTAGGACCTCACATGTGGGAGGGGGGTACTCAACTGCTTGAGCCACATCCACTCCCCACATTTATTTTTAAATTTGATGTAGTCTCATTTAACTATAAAACCTGTACCTTATTCCTTATTGAAAGTATCCTATTACTGTATAGGTAAATCAATTACACACCGAAAAATGCACATTATACCATGACTCCATTCTTCATCTGAAGTTTCCCAATGTTATATGTCAGTTCTTTCATTTTTCCCTAGATATTTCTTATTGTTAGAGAAGTGGGTTCCTTTCCACATAGAATGTTTCTCAATATTATATGAACACTCCAATTCCTAATTGAAAGCATTCCATTAGAATATCAGTTCCCTATTACTCCTTAGAATGCCCCTGAATTATACTAATTCTGCCATTTTTCATTAGAAGTCCCCTACTATTTTACCAGCACACATATTACTCATTTTAAGTTCTGCAATATTTTGGTAGTGATGCAATTCTAATAAAGGTGTTATTCCAGAGACCCCATTCTTCATCAGAAATTTTTCCAAATAGCATAACACAGTATTGCCACTACTCACAGGAAATTTATCAATAATATGCAAGTACCCTTATTCCTCATAAAAACAATATTAATAATATTTCAGTATCCCCATTCCACATCAAAATTATACCATGCCATAGGAATGAAACCATTCCTCAGCAGATTTCCAATATTTTTCCATCACCCACTTTCAACATCAGAGATTTCTCCATATTAATATCATCCCTTAATCCTTACCATAAGTTTCTACGTTATACAGGTTCCTAACTCATTGTAGTAAGTTTCAGAATATTTCATTATTGACACCATCATTGTCAGAAAATTCCAAGTACTATATCAGTACACCATGAGTCCAGGAAATTTCAAAATATTTAACTCATATTACATTATATTTTTATACCTTACTTTAAAAAAAATTATTGAAGTATCATTCATACATGAACATACATAAACAATAAGTATATAGTAAAAGTTGTTAACTTAAAAAACAAACATGAATGACATCCTCCATGATTCCCATACATCAACCCACCTTGCATTTTTGTGAGACATTTGTTCAAACTATGAAAAAATATCATCAAAATCTTAATACTAACTATAGTCCATATCTTATATTTGATGTATTTTTCCTCCAACCCACCCTATTATTATTTTAACCATATTTTTATTAGAGAAGTTGTGAACTTATAAAACAATAATGCTCATGTACAGAATTCCCATATAATACCCTTCCATCCACACACCACTGTGGTGGACCATTTGTTACAGATTGTGAGATAATATCATCAGACTGTTACCATTAACTGTATCCCATAGCATAAATTTAGCACACTTTTTCCATATTCCCCCACTATCAACACAATACATCTTTGACATAGATGCATGAATATTACAGTATTGCTGTCAATCACGGTCCA
>JAQZBX010076985.1:0-14351 GCA_029593785.1 Cabassous unicinctus | reverse complement strand
CACTCTGGAAGTCTGGTTTAGGCCTTGTTGCCTAGAGATGCCCACAGTCATTTCTTCTCTGTGATTTTACCATTTCCCCAGGTCCTACATGTAGAAAGGGAGCTGGCTCCTCTGCTCCCAGATCCAAAAGCCTCTCTTGGGTTTTTGCTCTTTTCCAGGGATGGATTGACCTGAAGAAGAGGACCTAGGACCTTTCCCTCTGGAGCCCTCTGAATATCCCTTGTTTCTCCTTTCTCTCCTCCTCAGCTATGAGAAATTGGGGGGGTGGGAGGGGATGGGGCAGGTGTTAGGAGGTGGAGGTATGGGGGAAGACCTATACTCCTCAAATTCATTTCTCAAAACTTTGGTCTATGATCTCTACACCCTGAAAAGCACACTTGCTTTTCAGACCCCAAAGCCAGGGAGAGAGTCTCATTCTCTCTGCTCTCTGCTCAGTCACATCCTTCTCCAGAGGCCAGGAGCCCAGAATAGTCCAGCTGCTTGGGAAATATTAATAACCTAAAATATTATGCCTACGTGATCATTACTAAGTAAAAAGGAATTAATCATGAAGGAAAAAACCACTAGAAGTAAACATGCTAAAATGTTAGCAGTGGCTATTGTTTCTGGAAAATGATCTTATGAGTGAGTTTGTTTTTTATTTCTTCCCTCTTCAAAGTTATTCTGAAAGTCCGAAACTATGAGGGGTAAGATATGGAGCAGCTATTAGGGAAGGAAGAAAAGGAAAGAAATAAAGAAAAGAAAAAAGGAAAGATACTTGTACATGTAAAAAAATACAATTGGGATGTCATTAAAAACATAATGTCAATTTTTAAAAATCTTTTTGGAGATAGTCTAGGTCACGGTATCAAATGCAGTGACACTAAGAATGCCATTGAAACGCTAAGGTAAAAAGAGCTTTTTAAGCACTGCTATGTTATATATTGCACTTGACTATCTCAAAATACACAATGCTCATCTCTTAAGGCTTCAGTTTACAGATACCACCTGGTGGCAGAGCAACCTGGTAGAACTTGAGAAAGTCTCCAACATGAGTGTTCAAAATACTTCCAGGTATTCTGATGGGTCCAGTCATTAAAAAGAGTTTTGAAAGCAGATAAAATGGAAAATTTTAGGTTGTATATAAGTTACCAGAATAAAAAAACACGGATAAAACTGTACAACACAAAGAGTGAACCTTAATATAAACTATGGGCTATACCTAAGAGCTTAATCATAATAATACTCTTTCCTCAATTGTAACAAAGGTACCACATTAATGCAAAGTGTTAATAATAGGGAAAACTGTGTGAGAGAGGGGGTGTATGGGAACTCTGTACTTTCTGCATGTCATTTCTGTAAACCTACAACTGCTCTAATAAAAAAATTTTTAAGAGTTTTGAGAAAATGAGAAGCTTTTCTCATAAGGCAGAACAGAGAATGTCTCTGAAGAAGTAGATTTGAAAGTCAAATTTATAACTGTGCTAGCACTGCGAGCCTGTTAACTAACTGCTCATCCCCATGAAGTCACCAAAATACACAGTTAACTTTTCTTTCCTTTGGCTTTGCTTATTGTATTGTCAGTTTTATAGCATTTGTAATATACTGTCTAATTACATGCTAGTCTAGATGAGCTTCAAAGAAAGAACTTTTCTACTTTACTGAAAGTTTGGTCCCCACCCCCATGAAAATTAGGTGTTCTGTTTCTGACTCCTGAATAGACACGTTCCTGTGAGTGCTTATTTTTGGTTTGCACTGACTAGCTATGTGACTTGAGTAGGTCACTTCTCCCTTCTGGAACTCAATTTTTCCTTGTCATCAAAATGCAGACTCTCCTCCTCCATTTGGGGGATTCTTTATGGTTTAAAAGGCCACGAACTGTAACCACTGTCTGTGCTTTTCAGTCTCTCACGTGGCGTCCCCTTTTCTCTGGACCTATTAACACTGGGCCACCCTGAATGCAATTTAGGGCCTCTTGCCTGTGCTATCTGCACTCACTCTTTAGGTGACCTCACTCAGACCCATGGGTTTCCATCTGTACCATCATACACTGATGCCCTCAATTGACTTCTCCAGCTGGGACCTCCCCACTGAACTCCAGACCCAAATGTCCACCAATGACCCTGTTGAATATGAGATTGTCATCTCTGTCCTTATATGTCTAAATCAAACACTTGGCCTTACTCCCCAAAGCCTTCCACCTGCCACCCTACCATTTCAGCAAATGGCAACTCCATTTGTCCAGTTGCTCAGGACAAAAGTCTTAGGGTCTTCTTTGATTCCCTTTTCTCTTCTCACACCCGCTCTTCCCCCTCACCATTTTCAAGTCTTTGCTCAAATGTCAGTCCCTCCATGAAGCCAGCTTTAAACACCTCATTTTAAGTTGCAACGTCAAATCCCTCCTGCACATCCTCTCCCTGTTATGTTGCTTGATTTCATCTCCGTTACACTCATCACCTTCAAACAAACCGCATCATTAACTTGTTTCTGATGGTTAGTACTTTTTGCCTGTCTCTCCTTCTAGAATGCAAGCTCCAAGAGGGAAGGGCCATGTGCATTTAGTTGACTGCTGTATCCCCAGTGCCCAGAACGGGTGCTTGCTTTTCGTGAGCTCCAATAAATATTTGCCAAACAAATGAATGACTGAATGGGCAGGTCAAAGATGTGACCCAGGCTTTTTGCAGTTCTAAAATCCACGTGCATTGCAGAAGTGGAAGTCTGAAGCATAACCAATAGTTATGAAAAGAATAATGCCCTAAAAACTACCCTCAGATAGGTTTCCTGAATGAAGAGCTTTTAAAGCATTCTCTCATATGCAGCTGGTTTCCCAGGCCTACTGGAGAGCCTATCCACCTCCTCCTTTGGAATCTCTTAAAATGACAGCTCAGGATAGGTATTAACACAAACCGGGCTCTCTCTCAATTCCCCTTCCCCGGATTACGGGCTCTCCCTCCCCCACCCAGCCCTTGATGCCTGGCCTCTCTCCCCTGCCGCCTTCCCTTTTCTGTTCTGTTCCCTGGGCCCTCTCTCAGATTGCAGGACCTGCCTGCTCCCCCATATCTGCTTTATGTCGAAGGTCCACAGCCCGCTATGTCAGGGATTACTTTGCTTCCATTGTTCTGCTGAGGACCACACACTGGGGCAGGGCTCAGGTACTTTTTACTCTAAGGAGGCCTGTGGGAATCTCGGAGAGAGGCATGAAAAGGACAATGATTGAACAGTACTTAGGAGGGGGCAGTTAAATGTCAACCCCGATTAATGATAATGGTAATTTAGAATCTGCTTATGATTTCCATTGTTAGACTTTGCCAAAAAGTTTCCAATGTGGTATTTCAAAGAGTCCGGGCCCGGCTGACGATGCAGACTTACTTCTCACTGTGGGGAAACAGTGGGGTCGGGTGTGCATGGTCAAAGAGGTGATGGTGTGCCTGGCACGGTGTGCCCTGTTTTATTCGCGCAGGTTCTGTCTGGTCGGCTTTGTCTCTTCATTCGTGGGCGCCATTATCTACCCACTCCACTGGAGCAATTTAGGGACAAAAATCTGTGATTCCTCTCATTATAAAGGCAACTTCTTGCCATTGTGCTTTTTTCGTGGCTCCCTCTTCTAGGTTTCTATGCTCACCCAAGCTCTGTCCTTCCCCAAAAAATAGCTACACCTCCAAACTGAGGACAGTGGACTTCAGCAAGCTTTGTCATGTGGAGGATTGGTATAAGAGAGGGTTCAGGGTATAGTGCTTTGGCCTCAGGCTACTGGAGGTCCAGTCCAGTCCTAACCCGGCTACTTACTAGCCTTGGGACCTTCAGTAAATGACTTAACCTCTAGGACTCTCTGCTCATCCAAAGAGTGGTGATGTTTATAAGACCTACCATGTAGGTTGTTATGAGAAATAAATGAGGTATTGTATATAAGACACCAAAACAGTGTCTGACATATAGTAAGTCTTTGACAAATGTTATTTATTATCACTGCACAATGAGTGAAGGGTTCAGGGGTCTCTTCCTTCAGACCAGGGTCTCTCAATCTCATCACTATTGACAGTTGGGGCCGGATAATCTTTTTTGTGGAGTCTGTCCTGTGCCTTGGAGGATGTTTAGCAGCACCCCGATCGCTATCTAGTAGATACTAGTAACAATCTCCTCACCCCCATCATGATGATCAAAAATGTCTCTAGACATTGCCAAATGTCCACATGGCAGGGGCAAAATCTTCCCCTTTGGGAACTATTGTTCTAGAATAAGCGGCATATTTGTAGCCAGGGCCCACTGGGCAAAAGTAGTTTTCCTTAAACTGGACATTTTAATACTCCCAGAGGTGCTTTGAAGAGTTACTAGGTCACAGAAAATGATCCCAACACACTTCCTAGCCTTGTAGTCCTGGCTGGCCACTTCAAGCCTCTCCATCCAGCCTGAATCCTGCCCTCCCAAGGGTGGCCTCACCATTTGTTAGCTCCCAAATGGCTCAATACCCACCTGAAGACTAGTGGCTGCAAGCGGCCTACTGTGTGTGTCCCTCCCCAGCCTGATGCCTGGTGCGTACTAGGTGCTTAATGAAAGGTTATGAAATGAAAGCCAGAGAGGTGGCTCTGAGTGCTTTAGCTCACGGTCTTTTATTTTTCCATTTCTGTTTCCTTTTGGCTCATAGAACAATATCATTTTTTCAAAAAGCAGCAAATTCCACACAAAACAGAAATCCCAGTGGCAGAACAGGAAAACAAAAAAGGGCCCAACCAAGAAAGAAGAAGAGATATCAACAAAGGAGTGAAGGTGGGGTGTTCTCTGACCCCCTTCTCTGGGGGAAATTCTATTCTCTTTTGAGCTGACAATACGTTCCTTTCCATAGTTTCGGGATGCAGTGTCTGACTATTTTGAGCAAGGGAAGAAGATGAGGGAGATCTTCTCGAGAGGCTTAGAGACCAAAGCAGCTCCCCCCTTCACCCTTCCTGACTGCCCCTCAACAAAGATGGACAGTCTCCTCCAAAGGAAAATGAGAACCAAGAACAGGACTCAGAGAAGTGAACAATGGGAACGATGCTATCAACAGCTCACCCTGAAGCTGAGGTGAGAGGAAAAGGAAATGGAATACATGGAAACCAGGGAAACACTGGAGATGGTAAGTGAAGGACAAAGTCTGGGTGCACCCAGCAGCCTCTTCTTGCTGAGTGTCAATCGTCTTGGTCCACTTTTTATCTTGGTGCATCTGGGCTTAGGACAGTGGCCATCAGAATTCTGTGCATGAGGCAATAAACCCCTGTTGGAGAAAAGTCCCCAAGGGTAATATTTTACTGGATTTTAATGGAGAGAACATATATTTCCCTGAAAGGGCAGAAATACAGACCCCAGAGAAACAAACAAGGACAGGGACAGAAAATGCTAGTTCTGAGGCAGAGAAATGGGACCATGTTGAAGAAATCTGGGTAAATTGAGAGGATTAAGGCATGTGGGGTCCTCCTAAAGACCTCCTTCTTGGCATCTTCTTTCTCATGGCCTCCTGACAGTCTGACTTTCTGAGACAAAGGTATTCTTGTTGCTCTCATCCTCAGGGAATTCCATTTTAATCCTTTCCCTCCATACTAGAGCAGGAAGCTCTCAGGTGGGATATAGCCCTGAATGGCTTAGACTAGGAGATTCTCTTGAGGAGTTTGTGGGTGGTGGATTTTGCTGACGGCCACCTTGAGCCCAAGGGGTGTATAAGCTGTCATCCTGATGTTGTTGGGAATCCATTCCTTGAAGTAGCTGTTGCTCTCCTTTCTCTGATTGAGCATTTGTTTATCCACTTCCTTCATAGACTTCTGCCTTCAGAAAATGAGGGTGATGGTGTTAATAGCCACAGGATAGGTCACATGGAACCATTTCACTTTGACATTGAGGACCTGCTGGATGAGCTTTGGCTCAGTCAGAGCTCAGCACTGCCATGTGCCTGGGCCAGCAGTTGTAAGGGCAAACCCTGGTATGAAGAAGTAAGAGAATGAAAGGGGACCAGACAGACCAACAGCCTGCAGAAATTAGGATTGCATTGGCCATGGAACTGGAGATGGGCAGATCAAGATGCAGTGGTTCAGGTCACTGTATGTCAGAGTAGTCAGCTTGAAATTCAGAAAGTCAGAAGCAACTTAGAGCTCCTCATTGGGAAGTGACCTCCACCAACCAGTGGACAGAGAACTTGGTGTTTGCCATGAGGTCTGAGACGATGGGAGGGCACCATGCTGAAGGTTGACATGAGGTGGTCAGGTCCTGTTCACAGAACTTTCAGATGAGAAGGGTGCCCAGGCCACAGCCCATAACTCCACTCAGCCAGTGAGTCAGTAGGAAGCCCTGAAGCCTGTAACAGCTCTTCACCACCTTAGATACCTTATTATGGTGAAGCCTCTCAGCTCTGCCTCCTCCTAACTGTAGCCCTTGTAGTCTACTCCAAACTGAGTAAAGACAAAGTTGTCTGGCCTGAAGATCTGGCCAAAAAACTTGAACAAACAGATTTCATAGTCCTTGGTTGATAATCACCCAAGACAGCACGGGGAACAAATCAGCTACATGTGACTTCATTGAAACATCTGGAGATCTGGTCTGGCCACAGATCATGGTTCCATAGTAAGTTCTGGTGGGTTCACTACCGTGCTCAGCATTGAGCACCAAACAGAACTTAACACCCTCTTGATTGCCACACTGGACAGCTAGGATAGGCAAGATTTCCCTCAGAATAGAATTGATTTATTTTGTACTTACCTCTAGAAATGTGGAGAACAGGAGAATAGTAAATATTTTCTGTTTCTCATACCATTTAAGGATGGTACACTGCCTGGGATGTTTCTACCAGTAGAACTGAACCCAGAGTTCTGAAACTGCTATAATTCTTTCTTCATTTATTTTTCTAATTGTTTTTGCCCATTTTAGGTTAGAAACTTCTTTAGGAAAAAGAAGAGTGTCTTCTCCATTATATCAACTGTCACTGTACCTAAAAGAGTGTTCAAGATTGGCCAATGATTCAATACTTATTGACTATTTAAAAGAAAAAAAACTTTGCAGACTGTCAACGTAACAGATATCTCTTATGCTCTCCATTTCTCAAACATGGCACATGGGTGGATTTGGCTCAAAATAAGGAGAAATTTCAGTGGTATCAAGACAGCAATATTTCAGGACTCCATTATTTTCCATTGCTCACTTTTCTTGGTGTCAGAACTGAAGAAGCACCAGCTACACATACATCAAGATAAGAACTGTGCTTCCATTAATGAAAGGGGAGGGTTCGCTGGGAATCAAAGAGTTTTTTACATTGCAAATGGTAAAAGGGAATTTGTTTCAAGACCTTATCTGGCTTTTGATCATCTGGACAGGCTTACAGAAGGAGAAAAGTTGGTGTTTATTTTAAAGACAAAAATTGCTATTTCATTGCATCAAATATGTGTTGTAGCTACTTATACACACAGCTCTAAGGCAAATAGGGTGAATCAGCTCAGCCCAGGTAGACAAGACGTGGGTATACCAAAGAGAAAACTATCTTTTTGCAACCAGTACATAAAAGGCAAGAAGACTTTCAAAATCTACATCTGACTGCATAAGTGAATAGCATCCTACAATACTCAGAGGTTAACACAGGTAATGGTAATAAGCAAGTATCCGTTCACATTAAGGGAAAATAGAGAGAACCACGTCTATCTGGCTCCTCTTTGCCAGTGTGGGACCAAGACTCCAAAACTCACCTTGACCACCAATGTCAAAACCTGCAGTCTTTCCAGGCTTCCTTTAGCTGCATAACGTTTGCTAACTTATTCTGGCCATTCAATTACCTCTCTATGGATCCCTCTGAGCTTAAACCCATGGACCTATTCCCAATCTGCAAATCACATCTGACTGCTGCCCTGTCT
The DNA here is from genome assembly GCA_029593785.1 of Cabassous unicinctus. NCBI lineage: Eukaryota > Metazoa > Chordata > Mammalia > Cingulata > Chlamyphoridae > Cabassous > Cabassous unicinctus. Next base: position 6,510 of record JAQZBX010076985.1, on the reverse strand, counting down.
CAAAGAAATGCTGTGTCTTCTCCACCTTCTGATACTTAGCATGGTGTTTTGCAGATGAGAATAAACATTTACTGAGCAACTGAATGGAACAGTGGATGAATATATGAATGAATGGGTTCCTGTTACTATTGAAGTATGACTATAATTATTATAAGTTGCTCTTTTCATGCATACAAGAGAAAAAAATGAATGTCCAGTACAGCTTAAATCCCTCTGCTGATGTCCATCAATGACATATATAACAGTTTAGGCATGCCCCTTCACAGGTGAAAAATGTCTGGCTAACCCTGTTAGGTCATCCTTTCATTCCATTCTCTATCAAACTTATCTTTATGGACTCCAACAGTCTCTCTTCCACTTTGCTTCAGCCTCCCTTCCATTCTTGCACTCAACCACCTCCCTTCTTCAACTCACCTTTTCTGTGCTTCCATAACATTCTCTCTATATCCTTTTATCAGTTTAAGCTCTTTCTATGGCAAGTAAGAAAACCCAATCTAAATGGCTTACCCAACAGAGAACCAGCCTATTGCTCATGTCGCTGAAAACCCCAGGGCTAGGGCTAGCTTCAGGCATGGGGCTCAAACAATATCGTGAAGACCCAATTTCTCTTGCCCTTTATTTAATTATGTTTCCCACTATGTTGCCCACCTTCTCTGGTGGGCTTGCCTGCTCCGGGTTGTGAAATATCTGGAGCAGCCCCCATTTATAGTATTGCAGGTTCAAGTTTGGCTTAAAAGAAAAGGTCCTCTCCCTCAATATCTCAATTTTTAAAATCCCAGAAATGAGCTTCCTTAGCTCTGGCTTGAGCTATATCCGTATGCATGTGCTAATCGCTATGCCCAGGAGGTGAAATACACTGTTAAGATAGGACCAAGCCACACACTCCAGTGCTGGAGCTCAGTGCAACCTCTTTAGCCTAGTGTACTTGGGCTAAATGTTGAAGAAGGATGGTTTCCCCAAAACAAAATCAAGCACTCTCACCCCAATGCATGCTGGTTGGGAAAAACAACAAATACCCACTACAATCCTAAACTTAATTTCTGGCTTTCTCATCTGTTCTTTCGTCTACAGGTACCCACATGATTCCATAAATTCCCTTTCTTCTATTTTCTACAGATCTCTCTATTGATACCTTGGTCCCTACTTCAAGCACACATTTTTGTCCTTGGTTGCTCTCTCTGCCTCTTTGTGCAGCCATTTGTCTTTTTCTGCCTGTCCTCCAATTTTCACCTGGGTTTTAACCATCATCTTCAAGAAGCTTTATTGAGTACCTGCTGGGATATAGCAGAGTACCAGAACTGTAACATCTGCTGGGATTGTTTGCTTTCTCTAGCGACCTCAGAATCTCCCTCATTTTTCATCAGCCTTTTCCTTCTGTTTCTATAACCCCATCAAAACCAAATATACCCAGGCTTCCCCATCCATCTTAAGAAACAAGACAAAACCACTTTCATTTAACCTTGGCAGCATGCCCACTCCCACCCTTCTCTTTCCTGTTCTCTATCCCCTCCCCACCATGAAACTATCACTCCATCTCAACCCTCCCCTCCAGGCTTAAGCTCTTTGAACCTGTCTCTGCTTTCTTTCACCAAATTCATTTCTTACATCCATGAAGTTCTGTTTCTCCTTTCACCACCCTCCCAAATATTTCTTCATAGTCAAAATATTTGACCCCTTCTTCTCCTTCACCTTCCACTTCCAAATTGCCCTCAAGACCTTTCACATAGATGCTCCAATTGTCCCTTAGCGCCATCCCCTCCCCTTCATTCCAACTGCCTCCACCATATTAGAAATTCTCTCATCACTCACCCTTCATCCTTGCTCCAATCTTCCCATCTTTTGATCAGTCATTCCATCCTATGCTCAGAGTTAATCTGTGAAACACTGTCCTTCTTCAACAACTTTTCACCGTGGGCCATGGGATAAAATTCACATGCCTGCATCTGCTCACCACCAGCCCTCATCTGCTATCACAATCCCAGTGCCTTGCACTCCAGATGCATTTGCTCACAATGATCCTTCCATATGGAATAATTTTCTCACCTACTCTTCCCCCATTTCTGCACTGGAAAATTCTTATTGTTTCACAAGCCCCAGATCAACCATCTCCAATTCTTTGAAGGCTTATTCCTTCTACCACCACTAGAAGCAGAATTATTCCCTTCCTTTAGCATTCATCACTCTGACTTATAACTCCTTACTGTGATTGTCTTAAAGCACCAGATCATGCAAACCTAGGGAGCTGCCCCCTTGCATCTCTGTCCCTTGTGCCTTGTGTAGTGCCTGGTACACACTGGACATGAGACCTTCACCCTCCCTCCATTCCTGGGACTTCAGTCTGCTTTACATTTCCTCCATTCCCAAAACTACTCCTTCTCCATTTTCTCTTCTGTCCCTTTTAGTCTACACACTTGGAGCAAGAATCCACAGAACCTTCGATGCTTCTTCCTACGTATCTTTTCCCTGGAAAATCAAATCTGCTTTCAACTGCTCACTCTCAGGCTTTGATCCTTTCCTCACATCAGGTTCTACTTCTGCCACCTACACACAATTTCATTCATCTAACAAGTATTGATGGTTTGAAAACATTTTTTATCTAATAAATATCTATTGTGCCTGGAGATCTTGCTATCATGTGGAGCAATGCATCTTTCTTTTGTGGTCCCTTCACTCATTGCTCATTATCCTTGTGACACGTTATCACCAGTTAGGTCTCTCTTCACCGTCCAATCACCTGGCTGTTTTGTTTTTATTAAACTTTTTATTGTGAAATACTTTCAAACTTATAGTACAATTACAAAAATAATACAAGCCCCATACAGAGAACTCCATCATACTCCTCCACCACCAGGTACCTAGATCCACCAATTTTAACATTTCGCCACATCTGCCATATCATTCTATTGATCTCTCTATCTATCCATTTTCTAAACACTTGAGTGTAGGTGATATACATCATGCTCCATGGACACTTAATACTGCCATGTACATTTCCTAGGAAAAAGGATAATCACTCATGTACCACAATAACTGCAGTTCTCAAGTTCAAGAAATTTAACATTGATATAAAGCTTACAGTCTATAGTGCAATTTTTTCGTATGTCCCAATAATGTCCTTTTGAGCCTCCTCTCCCCCTCATTAGATCCCTTCCAGGATCACATATTGCATTTAATTGTCATTGTCTCTTTAGTTGCTCTTTATTTTATTTTTAAGTTGTGGGTACATATGTACAACATAAACTTTCCCGCATCAACCACTCCCAAGTATTCACTATTTTGTGGTACCCTCACCACCTTCCATTACTAAAACTTTCCCATCTCCCCAAACAGAAACCCTACACCTATTATGTATTAACTCCCCATTTCCCCACCCCCCTGGCAACCTGTACTCTACTTTCTGCCTCAATGAGCTTGCATATTCTCTGATATTTTCTTGTATTTACCATGAGACTTAACTTGAACATCCTAAATCTATAATAATCTCATTTGCTTTGTTACCAATTTAACTTCAACAGTATACACATGCTATGTTCCTATACCCTTCCATCCCCCAACCTTTAGTAGTTTTTGTTACAAATTACATGTTTATACTTGAGCACAAAACCACTGATTTCTCATGGCATTTCATGCATTTGCCTTTTAGATCCTGTAGGAAGTAAAAATGTGGAATTACTAACCAAAAATACAATAATACCAGCATTTATATTTATCCATGTCATCACCCTTACTGAAGATTTTTATTTTTTTCACGCAGCTTCAATCTGTTGTCTATTGTCCTTTCCTGTCACCCTGCAGGACTCTTTAGCATCTCTTGTAGGGCTGGTCTAGTGAGGATGAACTCCCTCAACTATTGTTTATCTGGGAATGTCTTAATCTCTCATTATTTTTGTTAGAGAAGTTGTAGGTTTACAGAAAAAATCATGTATAAAATACAGAATTCCCATAATACTACCCTATTGTTAATACATTTTATTAGTGTGGTACATTTGTTACAATTGATGAAAGACCATTTTAATAATTATACTTTATCTATAGGCCATGGTTTACTTTTGGGTTTGAAGTTTGTGTTGTAGAGTACTATGGATTTTTTTTAAATATAGTAACATATATACAACTTAAATTTTACTCTTTTAGCTACATTCAAATATATAATTCAGTGCTGTTAATTATGTTCACAATGTTTTGCTTCTATTACCAAAACTTTTCCATGATCCAAAATAGAAACTCTATACAATTTAAGCATTAACTCTCCATTCCCCATCCCCACACCAGCCCTGAGGAACCTAATTCTAGTCTCTGACTAGAATTTGCTTATTTTAATTATTTCCTATCAGTGAGATCATACAATATCTGTCCTTTTGTGTCTGGCTTATTTCACTCAACATGATGTTTTCATGGTCCATTGATGTTGCATGTATCAGAACTTCATTCCTTTTTATGGCTGACTAATATTCCATTCTGTGTAGCTACCACATTTTGTTTACCATTCATTGGTTAATGGACACTTGGGTTGCTTCCATCGATGGCAACTGTGAATAATGCTGCTATTAATATCAGTGTACAATTATCTGTTTGAGTCCCTGCTTTCAGTTCTTTTGGGTATATATCTTGAAGTGGGATTGCCAGGTCATATGGTAATTTTATATTTAACTTTCTGAGGAACCACTAAACTCTTCCACAGCTGCACCATTTTACATTTCCACCAACCATGAATGAGTGTTCCTATTTCTCCACATCCTCTCCAACACTTGGAATTTTCCATTTTCAGAGTAGTAAAAAGTGGAGTTACAGATACAAAAAAAATACAATAGTACTGGCATTTATAATTACCAATATGTTCACCTTTACCAGAGGTTTTTATTTCTAATGCCACTTTGACCCACTGTCTAATGCCCTTTCCTTTACTATGAAGAACTCCATTCAGCATTGCTCATAGGGCAGATCTGGTGGTAATTTCCCTCAGCTTTTCTTGATCTGGGAATACCTTAATCATACCCTCATTTTTTGAAAGAAAATCTCACCAGATATAAATGTCTTGGTTGGCAATAGTTTTCTCATTCCACTGCCTTCTCACCCCCATGGTTTCTGATGAGAAATCAGCACTTAATCTAAGGGGGACTTGCTTGTATGTGTTATGTTGCTTTTTCTCTTGCAGCCTTCAGAATTCTCTCCTTTTTTTTGCACTCAATAGTTTAACTATTATGTGACTAGGCATATTATCTTCAATTTATACTTTTTGGTGTTCATTGGGTTTCTAGATTGTGCATATTCACAACCTTTGTTAAGTCTGGGATGTTTTTTGTCATTATTTCTGTGAACATTCTTTCTGTTCCTTTCTCTCTTTCTTCTCCATCTGGGACTCCCATAATGAATTTATTGATATGCTTGATGGTGCCCCATGGGTCTCTTAGGCTATTTTAATTTCAATAGTTCTGTTTTTGTTCTGCTCCTCAGCCTGGCTCATTTCAATTGTCTTGTTTTTTAGCTCAGTGATTCTTTATTCTGCTGTTGAAATCCTCCTGGGAATTTTTCCTTTCAGTTATCATGTTCTTCAACTCTAGTAGTTCTGTTTGGTTACTTTTCTAAGTTTGTATCTCTTTATTGAGATTCTCATTTTGTTCATTCCCTATTTTGCCCAAGTCGAGTTAGTAAAATGGCCACCCTCTGAGCTGGGCCCACAGAGCAGTGATATGATATAGCTGATCAAAAGTGGTGTTTAGGATCAGATTGCACCCCCTGGATCTTGGGAAACTAGGTCTTTATATCCTACCTTGGCATTAGCAAGCTAGGCTGAGGACCTCACTGTTGCCTGTCATGAGGCTAGGGGATAGGCAATGGTAGAAGCTGCTTAGAGAGTGAAATTCACCAGTATTTATTGCAATTCACCAGCTTCTTCTCCCACCTTCCAATGCTGTACTGTATTCTACTAGACTTTGGAGTATCAAAATAGTTGATTCAAACAGTCTCTGCCTGTTTAATAATTGTTCTGGTGAAGGATGGACCAATTCCTGGAGCTTCCTATTCTGCCATCTTCCCACAACCTTCTCGCTCTCCCTCATTTCTGAAAGACAGTTTTTCCAGATATAGAATTCTTAGTTGGCAATTTTTTCCCTTTCAGCACTTTAATACATACATTGGTATACCTGGTGGTATTCCACAGGTTCTTCAAGCTCTGTTCACTTTTCTTCATTCTTTCTTCTTTCTACTCCTCAGACTAGATGATTTCAATTGTCTTAACTTCAAGTTCACTGATTCTCTCTCCTGCCAACTCCAATCTGTCTCTGAACCCCTCTAAGGAATTTTAAATTTGTTAATGTGGTCTTCAGTTCTGTTTAGTTCCTTTTCATTATTTCCATCTCTCTATTGATATTACATTTGTGTTTATCATTTTCCTGAATTCTTTTAGTTCTTTGTCCATATTTTCTTTTAGCCCTTTGAGCATATTTAGAACCATTTTTTAAATGTCTTTGTCTGGTACATACCAGGTCTGGTCCTCCTCATTGGTGGTTG